>CACRXK020000251.1:1074-71074 GCA_902702795.2 Paramuricea clavata
GTTCTTATGTTACTAGTTACTACTTAGTCTACACGAACTTTATAAATATTAATATAATAATACTTGTACTACCAACCTCAACCTGGGTATCAGAAATTTCAGAATCAGCCTCAAGCTCGCTCATCATCTATGCATGCTTTGTGCCTTTATTCAGTGTTTAGTGTTTGAACTTTAGTACTTTACACCTTCATGACCTTCAAGCTGTTATCAAATATTTACAATTGTAGTATATTTTAGCAGAAGAAAATGGCAGGGGCCTCATGGCAACGTCGTATAAACATCGGAAAGTGTCGAGAGCATTTCGGGACTTAAAAAATATAAAATTTTGCGCTAAAAATAATGTTTACCGTCTTTACTGTGAAGAGTGGGAAGTTGCGAATAACGCTGAATATAAATAAGATGGCACTTGCACAGTTGCACGGCATGGGTAAATTGACTATTGAGTATTGATTTTAAGCAAACCGTGTCTCAATATCATGCTATTCTATCGAATAGCGATTTTCTGTTTGAAAAGTAGTCAACTACTTGGCTACTTTTAGGCAAAATGTAGTTCGCTATAATTACAGCTACTGTTTTAAAAAAGTAGTCAAAAACTACTGGCTACTTGAAAATTGTAGTTCGCTACAGTAGCGAACTACAACTACTTCGCTACTACCCACCCTTGGTCAGCAGTGGGCGATACAAGACCACCTCTGCTTCATGCTGAAATGAATTCTTGAGCTGTTTCAGTCGACTTCATAGCATGCAATAGAATTTGAATTTCCTCATTAGATTTGTCCTTTTTTGCTCTATTTTTCTGATGCAGTTTACTTACTATGTAGCCAGCGATGTAAGAAAGAGGTCCGTATTCAGCAGGATCAAGTTTTGAAGCATTGTCGTCACCTTGAGTTTGGTTGCTTGTCATATTGGTCCTGTTGCAAAAGCCAATAAGACAATCCGGCAACTGTATCATGATTAAGTTAGCTATTTTAGAGTCTTTGCATTTTAGCAGCTCGCATGATCGAGGGATCAGACCATAAAACAATTCCGGCATCTTGTCTTGGTTTCTTTTCCTGGTAAACGTTTTGTAAATCGGCAGGACAGCAGTAAACAAGGCTTTAGTGGATGACACAGCACCTAACGCTTTATTTGTTTCAGTACTGTAAAGATCTTTGTCAATTTTACGTGCTTTAATGGCTTCAACAAAGCCACATACGGCGTTTTCGTCGAGTAAAACTACGGAACTTTCCTCTGAACATTCGGCTAAGTTCCCCTGTGGCCCGACATGTTTTGAGTTCTTGTGCTTTGTGAGACCACCTTTTGACTTGCACACTTTGTCGCATTTGTCACAGGGGAAAGATTTCTTGCCTTCCATTTCTGTCACAGCATCCAAAAATACGCTGTCTATCTCGTCTGCTTCTGTTTCAACAACGGCAACGCTCAATTCAAGGTTAAAACAATCCTCCAAGTCTGTTTCATCATGCGAAGACATACACAATCCACTCGGTGAACTGCTAACGGCTTCGGCTTCTGTTATGGCTTCTCCCTCGCTCATGCCACTTTAAAATTAAATTAGTTTCCTTCCAAAGTACTTGCCTTGCACGCCTATAAAATATTCGTTTTTGTCTGGCAAAACAATCTGAAATTTGACTGAAATTCAATCTTGTACTATATCAACTCCTATATGCAAATATAATATATCACAGCACTGTGCCGCTAAGTTACCACATGACTTTTTTCCCTTTGATCCCCGACATCATTCGCCGCCCCCTTTGATGTTTGCCGGCTAGCCTAACCATCTCAGTCGATTAACTGTGATGAAACAAAGAAGGTAAACGAAAATTCTGCTAATATAACATTCTACTCTGCCCTTGCCTGCGGAAACATGAAGCTTAATTAATTAAACTCCCTATTTCCAACACCTTGCGGGACAGACTTGTCTAATGTAAACTCTATGGCTATGCATTGTACTTATATCTTAATGATTAAAAAAGCAAAACACAATAGTGATGGCAAATTAAATTTATCTAAAAATAGTGATTCATTTCTGAATTTGAAATGTCATATCAAATCCGACTATTCTGACTTATAAATTTATTATTTCTGTCTCATGGACAAAATGGGATTTGATATATTATGTAATTTACGTGTTTTTATATATAGCTTGTACATCGTCAGCTCCCAAAAAGAGGTCTTCAGACACTCCACATCTCAACCACAATGTATGTAACATTTGCAATAAAAAGACAACAACAAGAAGTAAGGTTATGTGCTGCAAATGTCATCAGTGGCAACACTGTTCATGTGCTGGCGTGCCGTACAAAAAAGCAATAGCCATGCAAGGATCATTTTGTTGCAAAGACTGTAGATAATTTTACAGATTCAAATTTAATTTCAAAAATATTTTGTCATAGATATTTACTTGCACACAATGGGAATAGAACAGAAATAAGCACTCTGTATTAATTACAATTATATATATATATATATCAAGTATTACTTATCAAGTCCTCGATCAAGACTCATGTGCATGGAGGTTTGGTGCTAAATTTGCTTCGTTCTCTGGCTATTATCCCTATTAATGAAGTTGAATGTTCGGAAAATGCCTCTATTTAGATAAAACTAGGTTGATTTATGAGAAGCAAACGATCACATCAGTTCAATTTACGTGTTTATGTGACTATGATTTCCCTGATTTTGATTTTGGAAGTACCGGTACTTTACATAACTTGTGGCATTTTTCTGTGTACTTGTTGTGATATACTTTACCAAACGATGGAGAAAGAAAAACTGGTGCAAATGAGGCATAGCACAAACAATCTTTTTATAGCGACTAGCCCATACAAAGGTTTGCTCACAAGCCATTGTGTTGTAGTGTTCTGGGATCTTGTCATTGGTGTTGTATAATCGCTTACACTTCGGGTCCACATGATTTCTTAGGTGCAACCTATCAATCACCTTGGACACCAGTTTCCACGCTTTATCTAGTGGTGAAGGGAAAGGTAAATCGTGTTTTGCCGCTTTCAGACTATCGACGTGGCACATGTTATCATAAGCAATACAAGTTGATAATATAGCTTCTCTGACTTGCTCTTCGTTTTTTCCATCATCCAGAAGCTTTTTGAATCTTCTGTACAGCCACAAAATTAATACTGTGTAAGCTTGTGTGGGCGATTCTGACCTAAACAAATAGACATTTATTATACTTTATACATTATAGTACAGAACACAACAGTAGTCCAGTTTTAAGACTGTGAAAAAAGCACGAATAAGTTACGAGCCTTGTTTCAGTGTATCACTATTACATTTTAGTATTGTGATGTAATTTCATGAGGGTTTTAATACTATTATTTATTTAGCACATGACGTTTGGCCTCGCATCAGTAAATTACGCAAGGTGATTGGCTCACGATTCATGAGAGCGAGGCTCCCAGGCCAAATGACGTAATTATCGAAAGGGTGTATTTGATTGAGGGCATATAATCATTATTCATTGGTGAATAAAAGTAATATCCATCACTCAGTACTGTTGCCAGAAAACAGTTACATTCCATACTTTCATGTGATACATCTTGATGATTGTGACCTTCGAATGTAAGCCCACCCTGAGTAAAAGTCCCCTACGTGTATAAGCCCACCATATTAACTAACATTCAGGCCATTCCATTCAGATTGATATTGTAATAAAGCCTTGTGTTGTGCTCCTGTCCTGGGCGTGGGGATGTTTACAAAGAGTAGCCATAGCAGCCGATAGGGGATGAAGCATTAACATTACAATCCCGGGATGCAGGTATTCCGGGATTGTAACCCCAGGGATGGCTGATGGTAGGTGCATAATACCGTATGTAACAAATAGTGGTCTAACTTATTTTGTTATAAGCATTTCAATAACTCAAGTAGAAATTCCATAGTCCTTTGAAGGTAGTTTGAAATTACACTTTCATGTTTACAAATCAGGGTTTAATTTCAAGTACCTTTCATTTGGCATTTTGGCCTTATTCTAATAATTGTCACCATGGCTTTCATAGCAAAATTGAAAAATTCAAAATTATATGCGAAAATTCTTCCTTCCCTCAGACCAATAAGCATGTCACATATTACCTGTACAAAGGTTGCCGGTATTCTATATGTCCACCAGCACTTACAATAAAAAACATCCCCCGCGACCAACACTGCAAGCTTTTAAGACCTCCTGTGTCTTTGTTGCACAATATCTCACTGTCTAGAGTGCTATCCTGTACAAAACTACCTGAAAGAGTTAATTGAAATTGAAGATAACAGTCATGGTATCATGGAAATATTGCTAAAATATTATAAATAAACTTTATGTTAAAACTGACATATGTCAAGAGTTACACAGTTGAATTGGTTCATACACAGTCAATTAGACATGTGAATGGTGAAACCTACCCTGAAAAGTGGATGCATTGCATACATTCTCATCACTTGAGGTTTTTTTTCTACACTCCTCCAAACATTTGTCAATCTGTTCTACAGAGTCAAAGGAGTCTATATAATGCACACAAGTGCTGGTATAATAAATAATAAAAAAATTAATGCAGTTCATAATCATACATGTAATTAGCCAATCTGAAGTTGATGAGAGGACTGGGGACGAGTGTTAAGAAGTGCCCAAATTAAGAAATTAGTAAGTATAAAAATTTTGAAAACGTTTACATGAATACCCTTCGAATAATAAGCTTTTGAAAATTGTGAAATTACTGATTAAAAGATTGTTTTTGGGACGTGCATCCTAAAAGAGAAAATTACAATACATCTCATTTTATGTGCAAATCTAAATAATTCGAACATTGACATTCAGGGAATTCACCAAATTCAACTGCAACCTCGACGTAAATCCATTTGCCTTCAACATTTCAAAGACTTTTGTCAGCCGCGCTGATTAAGAAGGCTCTGTTGTTAATATACATTTTTATTTGTTCTAGATCAACCCGTAATAGCATATTTGCACAACCTTTCTCCTATCAAAGAACAAATCAGAGTATTTTAAATTTGTATTTTGATATGCAATTACAAACAAAGGACAAGAATTACAGAACGGTGTGTTTTTCACCTGAAAAACATGTGCTTTGTAAGGCTAAGTTTGAAACGTCATCTCCAGTTAAACCATAGATATACTTCATCTGTGGTTAAACTAACTAAATTTCAACTGAAAAGAAATATCAACAGCAATGAAGATGAAATCTTCATTAACAAAAGATCAAAGCTAGAAGACCCATCGGACCCAGAAATTGACTTCGATTTTAAAGTTACAATGAAAGCAACTGAAAGTCAAATTGCTCCTGGTATCAACAACAACAACAATTTTAATTCATAAATAAAACATACATACTTACACATAAAGAAATTTTACAATACTTCGGACACTGACTTCCCAAAATAACCACAAAGCTAAAGATGCTGGGAAGCCAGTTTACAAGTTGATTACTAAATTACATAAAGCACACATACAAAATTATAGCAAAAATTACAATTATACTGTATATACACACGAAGACAGACAACTTATATAATACAAATAAACATATACTAGAGTTTTTCTGTTTTTCTGTCATCAAATTTAGAAAAAGTCATAATAGTCCGGCAGCCAAACGTGTATTTTCCACAAAAGCTTGCAAAGGCTTCCATACAATGTTTTTTGCATATTTTAGTTTGGGGTATTGCCTTTAATAATCCATTTGATGACACCCCATCAGGTTTGGGCGTTAACAGATAACAAGTGTTTCAGATTTGCCTTCGCGGACAGGCGTCCGCATATAATTGGGCTCTCTGTGGTAAATAGGACATGCTATGTTATTGGTCATTGATGTGAAAATATGGGTGAATTTTTTTCACAAAAGTGACCAGTTGAGTTAAACACTTGAGTATTATCAAGGGAACAAATGAAAATAATCCAAAAACTACGTCAAATTTATACTAGTGCCAGGACCCTCACATATTATTCGTCATTCAAGATGGCGCCCACCTTGCTGCTCTGTTATAACAGTAAGTATTTCTTCTGAAGAACTTTAAAAAAGGCTCTAAATTTGACTCGAATGTAAGTTAATTACTGATGTATATCATAGAAGGTAGTTTCAATTGTATATGTAATACCAGTCCATGTATATTTTTTAATACTTTTTTGAACTAATGTCGCTACTTCAAATGCTCGAAAAAAAAAGCCTAAAATCAGATTGAGTTTCTGTTTATTAGTATTCCCGCGGCTGTCAAGTTTTACTTTGTATAATTTAGTTATAATTCTATGTATATATATATATATATATATATATATATATATATATATATATATATATATATATATATATATATATATATATATATATATATATATATATATATATATATATATATATAGATAGATATAGATATAGATATATAGATATATATATAGATATATATAGATATATATATAGATATATATATAGATATATATATAGATATATATATAGATATATATATAGATATATATATATATATATATATATATATAGATATAGGTCAGGAAGTCTAAAGTAGACAAATATATTTTGTTATAATTTCTTTTCAAATAGAAATAAGTTTATTTTGAGGGATAAATAAATGCTGATTTTTAAAATTAAATGATTATTGACAGAATACTGTACGTGTAACGTCCTTTTTCGAATATGGAAGTGTGTAGACCAGCCTCATTGCGCCAAACGTATCAACCTAGAGCGATTGTGCCATTTTGTAGATTGCAATTAGAGTTCCCGCTAATGGAAAAACAATGTTTTTTTAACTGGAAATATGACTGTGGTGACAAAGGTGACCTGGCGAAGGCGGGCCCCGATCACATCCGAACAATAGTAAAGTTTTCTAAAGAGTACAGTGACAACATCCATGTTGACCTAGTAGATAGATTGGGGAGGAATCCAGAACTGACCATCGAGTGTCATAGGAGCTGTGTATCCACATACACTTCTCAGCAACATTTAAATCGTTACAAGAAGAGAAGTTGCCCCAGCGTTTCAGCAAGTCAGCCGTCGAAAAGACAATGCTGCTCAGATGTATCAGTATTTAGTTTCAAAGAGAACTGCCTTTTTTGCGGGGATTGGTGTGAGATTGAGAAAGACAAGAAACATCCAGACCAATGGAAAAGAGCAGTGCTTTGCCGGACTACATATGCAGGTCCTCACAAAAAATCGTTTAAGGAGTCCGTATTAGAAGTATGCACACAACGCAATGATGATATTGCCAACCAAGTGAGAGTTTGCATTGAAGGGGCTTTATGTGATCTGCATGCAGCTGATGCATGGTATCATGTTAATTGCATGACAAGCTTCATGTCTCATAATTCTATATCTGCTGCCAAAAATGTTTCAAAGGAAAACAAGAATACAGATCCTGCATTTGATCAAATCATTGATGAGATGTCAAAAGATAGGTCACGTTTGTGGAATTCAGTTGAACTGTATAATCAATACCAGCTATTTGGCGGAAAAGCACTTCTGCGAAGATCCCTTCTTGTGAAAATTCGAGATCACTTTTTGGATGACATTGCGATCCTCGCCTGGATTGTCAAGTCTTGTGGTGTTTAGACAGAATGCGTCGACTGTATTACATCTCGCTGGCGATTCAGAAGACGACACACAAGATCTCTTAATTAATCGGGAAGCTCGCAAAAAGCATCCGTGATGAAGTACATCAGATAGATCATGATCAGTCTCGGTATGATATAAACATCACCAAGAAAGATATGTCGATACCAGTTAGTCAAACTGTCATTCTAGCAGCATTAACTGATAATTTAAAGGACACTCTCCCGGCACTTTTGATAGCCAACATAATCACCAGTGTTCTATCCAACAAACCTACGCATCTGCAGATAGCCCTCGGTAATTTAATTAGAGACTCGAAGTCACTAATAAATCGATTGTATCAGTTCAGAGTAACCTGTTCTTATGATGAGATACTACGCTTCAAGAAGTCAGCTGCCCTGGCAGCAACAAAAGGATATCAAACTAAGCGGGATCAACCATGGAGGTCTGGGGCTTATACAAGCTGTTCCAGACAATTTTGACGCTGACATATCGTCTCAAAATGGTAAGATGTCAACACATTCTCTCGCCATGCTCATTACTCAGCCATCAAATGCATCAGATGATGACCAGAGCACAAGGGAATCTATTCCGAGAATGAAGAAGTCAGAGATGTCGAAAGACACAGATTTTGAGATTCCGGTACAGCGTTACCAGGGACCAAAGGTAGTTCCAATGCCGAAAAAATGCTCTAAGAAGAGTGCTCTTCCACTCAAGGTCCTATGTGGCGCCATTCTTTCAGAACGAAGAGCAAAAGTACTTGACCTAGCTTTCTTGAGAGATGTTACCAACACTGAAGCGTGGCCGGAATACAATGGGTACAACACTAGGATGACTAGGCAACAAGGAGTCTCAATGCAGCCAAAGACAAAGGCAGTTTATCTACCTCTTATTGACATGACACCATCCGACCCAGACACAATCATGACGGCCCTTCACGAGGCAAAACGGCTGTCCAAAGAATGAGGGCAGAAGAACACAATTTTTACAAGCGACCAGCAACTATATAGAGTTGCTGTCGAAGTGCAATGGGCATATCCAAGTGAGTTCTCAGACGTAATTATACGACGTAATTATACGACGTAATTATACGACGTAATTATACGTCTTGGAGGGATGCACATGTTGATGAGCTTTGCCGGCGCTATTGGCACCCTGGTGCAAGGATCTGGCCTCTCAGAGATTCTGGAGTCAACCTTCGCAGGAGTAACAAAAATGCTGTCTGGTAAGAAATTCCCACAGAATGTCAGAGCAATGAGGATTGTCCTTGAGGAGTTGCTGAGAAGCACCATGAGCGAATGCAGCATTACTACCATGGAAGAACTGTTAGCACGGCTTGACCATGCAGCAAGTACGAGCAACACATCCAAGCTGTGGGTCGACTGCTTTATCAAGCCTGTCTTTATCGTCATGTTATATGTACGAGCCGAGCAAGAAGGCGACTGGCCTCTTCATTTGCTAGCTGTGAAGCAAATGCTGCCATATTTTTTCGCATCTGCTCATGTCAACTATGCCCGATATGGTCTCTACTATATGCGTTCAATGGAAAGCTTAGGACCAGAGGAACTTTTGAAGTTCATGAAAGGCGAGCATGTGATGCACCATGTCCCAGGGTTATGGAATGGCATTTGGAGTGACATGTTCATTGAGACAACTTTCATGCGCTATGGTCATGGCCCTGCATGGGGAGATTATTGGAATTACCTTGAAGCCTGAAACCCTCAAGACATGGGCTCTTGGCTTACACGTCTGCAGTCGCCTAGAGCAAGACGTTGATAAGCTTTTAGAGAAGGACCAAAACACCACGCAGGAAGCACACAAGGAGGAAATGAAGGCAAGGATAACCAAAGATGGTGCTGATCAAGAAAGCATCAGAGACAAGCTCAAGCTGTGTATTGATCCGCTTGCTCCAACATCACATCCCCCAAATATTGTGAACATAGTGAGTGGTCAGGTGGCGGATCACAAAGTAAATGTTCAAGATGCTGTAGCTATTGGTACCAAGCAAATGCAAGAATTCGAAAAAAGCTGGCCAGAAGGGTTCGGGAGTACAATCTCAAAGAAAGTCAAAACTGTTGCAGACAGTAAGAAACATATCAAGGTTGGCTCAAAGAAGGTGTATGATACTTCGGTGATTTGCAGTAGAGTGATAGGCATCCAAGCAAGTTCATGGGACATTGATATCAAGAAGGTATTGAGTCATGAGCTGGCTCCTGTGCCGACGTCAATGTTTCTTGACTCAGGTGCAATGCGAATCTGCAAAGCAACATCGGAGTTTAAAAAGCGGCTTGCAAAAGAAGCATCATCGCGATGTAATATGTCCACTGTTGCGGCAACGGTGCTGGATGGCTCTGCAGTGCTGTGGGTTGTCCATTGGCCGGTTAAAGGTGTTATCGCCGACTTCGTGGAGAATTTCAAGGGGTTCTTATTGAAGAAGCTACTAGATTCTGTTGTCTACTTGATCTTCGACAGGTATCGCGAGTACAGCACCAAGAGTGTAACAAGAGACGCGAGGACATGTGAGGCAAGCAGGGTGTATCAGCTTACACAAAACACACCTCTTCCTTCACAGAAGGCTGTGCTAACAGTTTCTCCCAACAAGAAACAGCATGTCTAGAATCATGTCTAGAATTTGCAACAACATTATCAACAATGAAGCATTCCATATTCAACATACTATGGGGAACAAGCTGGTTATCACAGGTAGCAACAATGTCCCAACCGAGATCCACAAAGAGCTTGTCATTGCAAGGAGAGACATTGCAACATCTCACGAAGAAGCAGATAACATCATTGTACAACAAGCTATCATGTGTGCAAAAGAGCAATCCGGTGCTACAGTTGTTGTTGCAGATGACACAGATGTGTTTATTCTGCTCCTGTATCATTATTGGAATGAACGTCTTACTTGTCTCACTGATTCAGCAAAGATCACTTATTGACATTAAGACCACTGTACAAGCCCACCGTATCATCATACCTGGTTTACCAGCAGCCCATGCACTATCCGGTTGTGACACTGTACCTACATACTTCGGAATTGGCAAGGGAACTGTCTTGAAGAATCTTATTGCTGCTCCCAACTCGTTGTCGCTGTTGGGATGTTCAGATACGCCACTTCCTGATGTTGTTGACCAGGCAACAAAGTTTATCAGTGCTTGCTACAGCAAAACAGTTCATGAAAAGGCGATGTCAGATACAAGATCTGGACAACAAAGTTTGGAAATACTGCAACTTCAGCCCCATAGATACAAGCACTGCCACCTACCACAGAAGCATTTGTAGAGAACGTGAAGAGAGCCCACCTTCAGACCGTTATTTGGAAAGCAGCAATGACCCTAGATCCACCTACTCTTGATCCAGTCGAATACGGATATGTGAGACAGGAGCCTTTCAAGTCATTGCTTCCAACAACTGTACCAGACGGTGTTACATTGGCGCCAGATGATATAATGTCTCTGATCAAGTGTAACTGTGAAGGTGCCTCAGCGTGCAGAAACATGAGGTGCAGCTGCAACCGCAGCAAATTGCCATGCACTTTGTTTTGCAAATGCGACACTGGAGATGAATGTCTAAACAAACTTACCAAGATGGTAGTTATGCCAAGAGAGGTCACCGACTAACTCTTAGCCTTAATCACCAGAATATAGTCAAAACCAAACAACGGCGCTATCGACTGATGATTTAGTGGAGTACTGTTTTTATTTACATTGGTAAAATGAGGTCAACAGAAATATACCACTAAGTCATCACACAGATACTGTGAGAGTATCAAAGAGCCGCGCAGGCCCAGTTAATTTTGTAAGCGAGCAACTTTTTATCAGATGACTCCTAGAAACACTATCTTATAAGTTCGAATCATACGTTAATAAAGGAAACCGGAAATTGTGTATGTTGATTATTTGGTAGTTGCTAGTTTTATAACGTCATGAATGATATGTCCCACCAACCCAAACCAACCCAACCACTCATAATTCCTGATAATTCCTGATTCGATAAGAATTTGAATAAGTCGGTACAGAAAATTGTATTGATTGATTTATTGCTATTTCTATGACGTGATTAATTCCCCCCTCCCTCCGTAAATCTAGATGGCCAAGAGTAACAGTCTCTCACTCAGATTATTGATAAGGAGTATGTTTTTGATAAGAATTTGAATAGGAACAAGGCAGAAACTGTATTTGTTGATATCTTATTAGTTTAATGACGTCATGAAATATGTCCCCGCTCTTGCCCCCAACAATTATTGATGCCCAACAGTTTTGGCCTGTCATCACTCAGATTATTGCTATGGGGTATATTTTTTATAAGAATTAAAAAAACCCATTGTATTGAAGTAAATGCAAGGTATTTCACACTGGCTGCCAACTATAATACGGACAGCCCTTTTTTGCAGCACAAAAAGTGGCTGAATAGTTGAAGGGTAAGTATTTCCCCAATGATTATCGAGAATATTAGAAAGGGATAAACCATAGCATAATACATAGTTATCAATGTATTATCAGTACTAACAAAATAGCGCAACTTAGATAAGACACCAATGCTTCTTTTAATTTTTTTGCTATACATTCAATCTGAGGTTTTCAGCAGAGGTGCGAATCAATAAAAACGCCTAAATATGTGATGCAATTTTTTTGTTCCAATTGAATATTCAGGTTTGAGTTTAGCAACGGTTGCCATCCTAAGTTTTTTAAAATCTCACTTGAACGAGTTTCATACGATTTTCCTAAGCTAATTATCATATACTGTTTTCTCTCATGAAAATTTTCTAAATCAGAATTTAACTGGTTTTGTATATCTTCTATGCATGGACTTCCTGCGCGGTGTTAAATTTGTATTGTTGGTGCACACACTAGTCATTGAATGAGAGATTGGGAGGCATTTACATAAAGTGAATAACACAGCAAATAACACATTCATGAGATATAGTACAACCAATTTTACACTTAGATCTGTTAGGTACAAATGTACGATTTAAACCAGCAAAGTGTATTTTCACTGGACCCATAAAAAGTTATAGTTTTCTAATTAGAATATCAAGATTTACACAATCGAAAGGTTTTTAAGGTCTACGAAAATAAATCAGTTTATGTCTGTCCATGTTAATGAACCACTTGTTTGTAGAATTTAAAAGCGATGTTTCTGTCGAGTTTTTCTTCCTAAAACTTGCTTCTTGTTGTGTGAGTATGCCTTTTGTTTCCAGAAATGTTGACAATTGATTTGATGTTTTTCAAAAACTTTAGCTACAGCTGAAAGTACTGAAATTGGCTTATAATTATTGCACTCTAAATTGCTTTCTGATTTAATTAAAGATTGGTAATATAATTGCGACCTTTAGTTAAAGTCATCTGGAAAAACACCAGTAAATATTTGAGTCAGGCTAGAAGTTACCCACCAATATTAAACAATCCTTTTTAATATACTATGTACTTAATTTCAGAAGGAAAACAACGTTTGAGTGATCGATAAATATGTTCAACAAGGCTGCCTCTGAGAAATTCCAAAGCTTGACAGACAATGATAAATGTGAGCTATTTGTCAATCCCCAGCTCAAATGCGGGTTAATGAGACGCTAATGGAGTTACAAATTGGGAAAAAATTACCGAGAGTTTTAGAAAAGTCTGAGACAGAATGGTAAATAAAAGCAATTTTTGCCACTGTCAGTTTTATAGGGTTTTTGGGTACTTCCTTGGGTAGAAGAGATTTGCATCACAGATTATGACATCAGTTACTTATAGTGATTAGTGTTGGGGTTAGGGTTAGATTAAGGATTAGGCTTAGAGATAGGGATTGGGTTATATCTGACGCCACAAACAACACAACTAGCCGATCACATGATCAGTTCTCCTCTACCCAAGGAACTACCTGGGTTTTTAATTTATTAAACGAAGAATTTCATGATTCATGCCCATCCCATATCCATGACCACAGATTATGATAGTTTACAGCAATCTAACTACTTGCCACGATATCAAGGCATGCAATCCTGATGAATTTATAAGACAGCTATGTACTCTTTTTTACTATAGTGCCCGCAACTAGGAGAGTATGGTTTTAGAAAGGTAAAATACTTTATAGCTACCCCTCAGGATGTCACTAAAAAGCTTAAGAAGACATACGCTGGCATACAGTGAGGCAGAAAATTTTTTTAAGCATGTTAAAAAATTTTGTGCATATCGGATGTATGCTTTAAACGATAAGCATACTCTAGGCACACGCTGAATACGCTGGAGGTACAACAGATATACAGTACTTGTACGCTGGCATTTCAAAGGATTTTTGTGCGTATGAAAATTATTTCATCAATTTTCATACGCTTCTCATATGTTTCTCATATGTTTTGCTTCTCATATGTTTCTCATATGTTTCGATAAAAAAAGAAGCAACAGGACTAAAAGGACCATTCCCATAAAAAAAGGCAGTTAAAATTTGATGTCGAAGGTTTACCTGGTTTATTAGCATTCCAGAAACCAAGCGGATATAGCACCTCCCAACTGAAGTCCATATTACAGTGCAAAGATCAAATAAAATTTAAAAGAAAGGAAGTCAATGATCGTAGCACCAGTACCTTCACATCCTTTCACAGATACCATCACTTTCACATTCGCAACAGCAGAAATATCCGCAACAGCAGAAACATCCGCAACAGCAGAAACATCCACATTTGCAACAACATCTGCATCAGCAGAAACATGCACAACAACATCCGCAACAGCAAAAACATGCACAACAACATCCGCAACAGCAGAAACATCCACAACAACATCCGCATCAGCAGAAACATCCACATCCACAACAGCAAGAAGATCCACCATCAAACCTTGGCATATAGGATATAGAAAAGGAAGAGTAAAGCCACATATCAAAAGTATCTTTTAACTTTTATTACTGTACATTGTAGCCGCAACACGTCTTTTGAATTGTCAAGGTCTCAGTAAGTGTTATCAATCTAGCCTTCAGCTCGACTAATAACACTTACCTCGACTATAGAACATACCCATTATGATGTTTTGTGGCATAATTTAACTACTAAGACCAGCTTTGCTAAGATAGCTTTGCTAGCTTCTTGGTTGGAAAGCCAGAAAATACTGGCAAATGAAACATACTGGTCTTAGTAGTTAAATTATGCCATGAAATGACATAAGGGGTATGGTCTATTCTAGATATCACAAAGGTCTCGTCCAATAATTGTTTATTAGCATGATTTCAGAATTAAGTGAAATGTTGTCATGATTAGTTCAATTCATATACGGTTTTTGCTTTATTATAATTCTTAGTTTATCCGTTCTGGACGGAGGTATATATAAATGCTAAAGGTGGCCCAGTCGTAGGCAAAGGAATAATAATTCCTGGATTTAATGTCAAAGATGAGCAAGTCTTGCCGTTTAGTGGACTGTACAGAAAGATTTTTGTGAAAAAAGTATATGGTATGATAACATGAATATTAAATATGATAATAATCAAATAATACGAATAATAGAAATGCTATCAGTCATGTGATGAAATGTCCTTGTATGCGAGGACCTCACCCTGAGCTACATGTAAGCATTGTTATTGTTTATAAATACATTATCATTGTATTTATAGAATGCAAGAAAGACCATGATTTAATTGCTGGAGAATACATTATTTGCTTTTGTGTGCTTCTTGCCACAAAACATACAGAATGTGTCAATGGTATCGGAAGCCTGTTCAACATTGAAATACGCAAAGACTTCCGACGTATTAAAGATGACAGCAAAATAGAGGAAATGTGCTCCGCATTAGCTTGTCAGTGTGCTACTTCCACAGAAATGGAATGGGGTGCGATGTGAAAATACAGACTTCAAGAAGTGGTACCATATACATTGTGTTGGTATTGCCAGGAAAGAAGAGTTGCATGAACGATTGGTGGTGTGGTATAGAGACATTCAATGAGAATGATTTCTTTCGGTAATTATAAAGCATATGTACATCAATAATATCCGACAACAAGCGAAAAAACAGCATTATTTTTCACCCTGTGCAGTTTCCTTTGTTCTTATCGGGGGATATAATCAATATTCCCCTCTAATCAATTTCCATTGAATAATCCCCTCTAATATTATACCTGTACTTATAGTGATTTTTTACGGTATTTCACTCAAATTCATGATTTTGCAATCCAGCGTAGGATACTATAATACCCCACGGCAGATCCACCATGGGATATTATAGTATCCCATGCTCACACGTGATGTGTGGACAACACACACTTAGCATAGCTATGGAAAATGGCGGGAGAGCAAGACTCAGACAAAGAAATAAATAGACTTCTTGAAAACAAAGATGCAAAAAAAACACCCAAAAATCAACAAAGTTTGCAGTTTGTGTTTTCCACGGCGCAATTGAAGACTTTGAGAAAGCCGAGCAGAATATAGAAAGCCTCGATAAAAGCTTGGCAAAGTTTTTTGCAAATGCAAAAGGAAAAGTTGTGACCAAATACAAAGCTAGTGCTTTACAAACATTAAGAAACGGACTAAGGAGACATTATTTGGACCGATTGGGCATTGATATTGTCAACGACAGGTCGTTCACTTATAGTGCAAAGGTTTTCAAAGCTTCAGTCACCAATTTACGTCGTCAAGGTCTCGCTACAGTACAACATCACATACCTATAACGAAAGTTGATCTGGCAAAACTTTACACTGGTGAAACGATTGTTTTTTATATTCATGCACCAAATGGATTGCTTAATAAAGTTTGGTTCGAAGTTATGTATTTCCTGTGCAGAAGAGGGCAGGAAAATTTTAGAACAATGACGAAAGAAACATTTGAACTCGCAGTTAACAGCGCCGGAAAACAATACATATTTCAAAACGTTGGTGAGCTTGATAAAAACGACTGTGATTTAACAACAGGTGCTGTATCACAAGGGCGAATGTATGAGCAACCAGGTATGTTTTGTTTATGAATTTTGTATAAAATCTCTCTATTTTCTATGAATGCTTGTTCAGTTCTAATATTGATTATTGGCATTTGGAAATTTTTTCAGGAGAACCTACCTGCCGAGTTGAATCATTCTTGAAGTACCTTAGTAAACTAAACAAAGGAATACCGGCACTGTGGCAAAGACCTCTTGATTCATTTAATCCCAACAATGAAAGTTGGTACTACAAAGCTCCACTTGGGAAAAATATGCTAGGAACAATGATGAGTAAAATTTCACGACAAGGACAGTTGTCTCAACGATACACAAATCATTCAATACGATCAACTGCTATAACAGTACTGGATGAAGCAGGTACATTTAAATTACTTTGATATATAGGCTATGAAGCAGGGCATATTATGGCAATTTCAGGACATAAAAATGAAGCCAGCATTAGATCATATTCTTCAAACGTGTCAGAAGATCAGAGTAGAGACATGTCTAATGCATTGATGTTGCCCATGACTAACAGTGCTGACACAGTTGATACCATCCCAGCAAACGAAAGTCTAACTTCTCCTGAAAGATCACTGGCACTGCTCGACGATATTGATATTCCCTCCACTCCCCAGCTTAACCAAGTCATGAATACAGTCCTTTTTCCCATATTGTCAACTTCAAAGGATATATTTAAAAACAATACATTTGAAGGCTGCACAATCAACATAAATTATTGTGGCCAAACATTGCATGAATGAATTATGAAATTCAGTTTCATTGAAGCATTTTTAACATTGTTGTAAATTATCATTGTTTATTAAATGTATTTTTCTCTGCATTTTATGGGTTTTTGTTCGGTATAATATATAATTTATAGACCCTCCGCTCGGGGAATTCGGCGATATTTCCCTCAGTGAGGATATTTTACTCAGGGCAAAGCCCCTCGGAAAATATCATCACTTCAGGAAATATTACGCCAAATCCCCCTCGCTCCGGGTCTATAAATGATAAATATTCACCTGCAATGTCTTTGCAGCACAAAAAAGAGAAAAAAACGAAACGAAGGCAATATGACATTGAGAATTATGCATGGATCAATTGTTGTTGTTACCATCCCCCCCCCCGGGCAACCCCCGGGATAATGCAGAAACTTTAATCCCGGAGGTGGGGAATTGTTAGAAGATTTTGTCCCGGGGGTTTCCCCGGGGTAAAAAGCAAAACTCGTATCCAGGACCATGTTTTGACCATGTATCTAGCGGCTAGCACATCCAGTGACATGTGTATAGTTCAGTGAGTGCACGTCCAAAAGTATTCAAAATGGTGACTACCTTGTGCTCAATTCAAGAGGCTTTTTTTGGGAAAATCTTGCAAAATGTGCGTTATAAACTGCTTATTGATATTTCTTATTTTTAGTTTTTTAGCGATACCCTGGGCTGGGGAGTTGTCAAGTTTTAAAGTCCCGGGGGTGGGGAATTTACTACGTTCTTGCAATAAAATACAAATCCCGGGGGTATTGCCGGGGGGGGGGGATGGTAACCGCACAAATTGATCCATACACTATTTCTATTCTGACTCATTAACACTACCTCGCAATGTGAAAAAGAAGTATGTTATTTTGAGGCACCTCGGGATATGGGTTTATTCACATATCCCCTATACTTAACTTACTTAACTAACTTACTTATACTTGGTTTATTCACATATACCATATACTTATACATATAACCTATACTTACTTTACTGTCTGACACAGGGCTGGTACCGGTCCTATAGGTATCTGTCTGACACCACATCTACTAAGGGCATGTAATTAGTCAATTGCATGAGAGAACATAACAGCAAAGTATTTTTTTTATTATATAGCAAAAAACACCTGTACGAAAATCTAGACGGGATGCTACTGATTTTAGAAACAGCAGTTGAGGTAAGTGATAAATACTTGCAATTTAATAAGTTATTTGCATTTTGCCATTTGATTGTTGTAATCGTTGCAAAACACCATTTCAACATTTATGTCATTTGGTCTGGGAACCTCGCTCTCATGAATCGTGAGCCCACCTTGCATAATTTACTAATGAGAGCGAGGCTCCAAGACCAAAAAGTATGTGCGACGGAATTATCGAAAGGGTGTATAATAAGTACCATGGTGATTTCCACAAATCAAAACGAATATTACATTTATAATATCATGTATGTGGACACCACAATCTTTTTGATGACCTTGTGTAGGGCCATTAAAGATGGTGGTAACAAATGAAATCGGAAGTGTGAGTAATATGCTCTTTCACAAACATGAAAGAAAGGAAAGAAAGAGCATTTTGAAGTGGCTATCAGCAGAATGTAAAACTCCATTTTCTGAGGAATTAGAAAGTATAGCAAAAAATACAATTTGTGAACCTTGGGATGTTGTATCAGTAAACTGAGTAAAGACTACAGGGGTCTTACGTTTTCTAATTTGGTTTATATGAAGTGTGACTCATGCCTTAGAAAAATGATTTCTATATTTTGTCGTTTGTAATTGTCATAATCAACCAATTTTCAATAGTAATGTTTACTAGAGACTCTAGTCAGGAAGTAATGTCACCTTGTCATTATAGCTTTCATGTAGACATAGCGTTTGCTCGAAACATATAGCTTTAAACACTCAGGTTATTACTAAGCAGGTAATAACATACACACAAGCCCACAGGGTGAAATTTCTAAGCCTCATTTTGTTTGCACAGGATAACAATTTTCTTGATGTCGTGATGATCAATTTTTCAATTTTTCTATGTTTTAAGTATTTAAAATACAATTTTGATCCGTTTTTGGTGTCTTTTGGTCATGATTTTTGTTGTTAACTATATTATTCACAACACTACCTGTGAACAGGCATACTCAGGCACCAGGAATTCTGGATTTTCTGATTATGCGTGTCCCCAAGTCAGATGCACAGCGGAATATATGCCTGGCTTCCGGTACATACTTCATTTAACCCTTAGTATATACCTCAAAGACAAAGCACAACCGCTTCTGCCACACGGTACACACACACGGTGGCTTAAGTAACTGTAATAAAACTTGAAAAAAATACAGTTTGCTGGGGGAAGATAGAGAGTTAGATACCACAAAAAAAACACTTTATTATTGTGATTTTCTTGCCATAGTTATTTAATTACACCAATTGACACTAAAATAAAACAAAATTTGTAGTTGGAAGTGGAAATGAAAGTGATTAAATCACGCAGACAATACACAAAAAAAAATTATAATTCAATTCAAATTAAGGTGCTGCAAGTGAGATGCCAACAAAATCAATATAAACTTTGCTGTCATTTGTAGGAATGTAACTACCTGAAAAATATTTCTTACAAACGTCCAATGAAGAGCCTTTTTAGGTAATTACATCCCTACCAATGACAGCAAAGTTTGTACAATAGTCAATAGCAACAAATTCTTGTACATTGCAACCCATGGATCATTGCAAGCTTAAAGCTGCATCATTGGCATTGTCTACACAATCACATTTCATGGACTCTATATTTCATAATGCTCCTGGGGGTGCATGCCAGCCCCTAGTGGGTCTCACACCTTTGGCATTTGCTTTGCCCCCCCCCCCCCCCCCCCCCCGCCCCCCTAAAATGAAGCTCTGGCTACACCATTGTTGCCTCTTTAATTAATGTACAATGCTATGAAGTGTTCAGCATATGGAATACACAAGCATTGTGTACACATTACTTTGTCTATTGAGTTGTCTCAATATTGATTGCTAAATAGTATCATTTATTTACATTAGTTGCTAAATATTTTTCATCTTGGTGTGTTAGTCATTAGAAAAGGTATAAGTTGCAAACTTGGTATAAAATGCAGACAATGGATTAAACCATAACAAAGGGAAAATACAAAGGGGCAAAATATCTGCTCATTCGTATAAGTCAATCCACTTTTCCAAAATAAGTTAATAAATTACACTGCAGTTCCATAATTATAATAACAGTTTTGGTATCAGTCATAATTTGAATATTGCAAAAAATAATTTATTATATCTCATTATATTTCCAACCATTGATCTTGGCTGTCATTAAAACTGTCAGCCAGGGACGCCGGCCCAAGGGTAGGGCACAGGGGGGCAATGTTGATGTAAGGGCAATCACTAATGAATATTTTGCTTACGACAATTTTTTTGGGACCTTCATTCACCAAAAGAAGGGCAAAAAAATTTTAAAACAATTTTTGACACAATATTCCAGAAAATTTCACGTATATTTCAATATTTTGGGTTAGAATTTTTATCTATAAGCGCACTTTTGCCCCCCCCCCCTGCACCCCCCTTTCCAGCATCCCTGTTGTCAGCACTACCACTGGTAAACCAACATAAATGGACAGTAACAGTTTGATTCAAATATTATATCTGACAGTTTGAAGTTAAATAGTTGATTAATATATCTGACAGACAGAGTTTGAAGTTGATTATATCTCAAGTAAGGTAACCCAATGACTGGCAGCACTCTCCCCTTTATCAGTAAAATTGTCTGGCAATAGACAGAGTAAAGTAATATTATCTCATACCTAGTGTATTAGCGGCTTTCCTATTGGCTACGAGGAGGTGCGTTCAATCTCTAACCCACCTGCTGACGTATGTTTAGGAGGTGGGTTCGAGATCAATGTTTTGGCAGCGGCCATTATGAAGCGATTTGAACAAATTTCAGATGAAGATTTAAATAAATTAACTGTTTTTAATTGTTTTATAATTATTATTTTTTTATTTTGTTTGATGAAAATGGAATATTCTGTATTCAAAGTGGAAAAAAAGAAAGATAGCCACCGAAATTTGTTCGGCACAAGCAGGTTTATATAAATCTCGCAGAATGTGTTTATTTTCTTTTTTGAAAAAAAAAGGGAGTATTGTAGAGAATTTTTTAGCTTTAATTTAAGCCTAAGTTTGTTTGTTTGCATAGTATGTTGGCGGCTAAAATGTTCATTATCCAAACACAAAATCACATACTAAAAAGTAAAATGCGTATAAAATTCTTCAGTAGTTTTTAGTATTTTACCGAAATGGCATATCCTCGCTTTGCTCGGTGAGTTTGGTAAACTTCCAGCCACCCTCGGTGCGTCCAATCCCGGACTCACCTCCCTGCAAGTATGTTTGTTACAAACCGGTTGTATTAGGGAGCATTGCCACTTAATTAAAATGTTAATTAAAGGAAGGCAGCAATTCAATATATTTCTTATTAATGTGACTATGTTTATTCCATATACTGCAAAATTTTATACCAAGTCTTCAATTTATACTCGTTTATATGCATTTTATACTTTTCTGTCTGTACATAGATTATACTTATCAATATACACCAAGATTGACTATGCTGATCGTTTGTCAGCCCAAGAGGGCTGAAATTTACTGTAAATATAATTTAATAATTCATTATAATGCCAAGTTAACAACATCAGATGTAGATGCTATAGTGATGGCATTGTGGATAGAAATCGGCGTTGCATACTTGCATTGTGTTGTCATCCTTGCGTAGCTGATATAAACCAAAATACAAATATACTAGTCGCATATTCGTCCCGTTAATACTCCCGTACGTCTGTAAAACTGAAGAGGTTTTTAAAAAATTTCACCTTCAACATTCAGTGTTGCAACCAATACAAAAAGCAGAATGCACAAAAATCAACATGGCAGATGGGACGGATGTCTTTGCCGCTAAGGGTAGTGTTTTTGGTAGTACAATTGCTGATCGTTTAAAGAACTCAAATGTATCTCAAATCGATAAAATTATTACTGTTGTTAACGGAAAGCTGAAATGGAATGAAGATTTTGAATCACTTAAATATTTTATCAAAACAACTCTCAATCTAACAGGAAAGTGGTCTTCGCTTGGCGGGCATTTAAAACCATTTGATGAAGATTCTGGAAGACTTATTGTCAGGTTTTATATCTGCCTCGCTACTGTTTCAAGGCGATGAAGGTAAAACGTTTAACAACATTTGATAGAGAAAATAGTGGGCAAACTTGAGAGTGTCCAGGATATAATTAATGAATCAAGTAACAACAACATATATGTGCTTCGCTTGAAGAAACTCTCCTTTGCAAGTCAATTAGTTCAAGTAATCTCTCAACTGACTTTGCTAGCAGTCTACCGTACAATGACACAGGATACCCATGCTCCAGCACTATCTGTGATAACATTCTGCCTGGTGAACTTGAAACTGGGGTGAGCGAACATGCTAAAGCTAATATTGCTTGCCAGACTTTTGGTGAGGAAACTGTTGAAATACAAACTCTGCACACAAATAGTCAGGTCAACAGAACCCAACAAGTCATTACAGACATTAAAAGTCTTAAAACAACAATCATAAAGCTTGAATCAATAGTTCACTCTTTGGAGAATACAATTAAAGATCATGATGCGGTATTATCTTTGTATAGCAATGCTGCAGACTTAAATGTGAAATACCTGAAAGAACTAAATGACAATAAACAGCATATTATTAGTCAAGGTTGAAGAAGAGAGAGATTCTCTTCAGCTCGCTATTAGGTTAATAGCTCAAGATAAATATTGCCAAAATGAAGCTGCAACAAGTGCTACTATAAACAGCGAGAGCTGCAATCATAAGGAATGGTCGAAGGTACACAAGAGCAACAATATTTTGGATAAAACTAAGGTTAAAGTGCCTATATCATGGTTTTGGAGTTTGCATATCTCGAAAGTTTAGTGTATTTTAAGACACTTTGCAATATATTTTGTTATTGAAAAATTTCATCTTGATGGATTTATTAGCTCTTAAAGTTACCGGGCATGACGTCAAAAGGAGAATTTTGTTGCAATGATACAAAGGAAAACTGATTTGCAATTCTCCTTTTGACGTCATGTCCGGTAACTTTAAGAGCTAATAAATCCATCAAGATGAAATTTTCAATAACAAAATATATTGCAAAGTATCTTAAAATACCCTAAACGTTCGAGATTGCAAACTCCAAAACCATGATATAGGCACTTTAACCAAAAGCAAACAATACCAGTCATTTCCTCTCAGAACAAATCCGAATTATTAAATGAGGATATTAACAATAGCTCTGGCCATCTGGAAAATAATCACGAAAGATTTGAAGTAAATAGTATTCATTCAACACATACTTCTCGTGAGCAACCTCATTCAGCTCCAAATCCCGATCTACATGTTGAAACCATATCTCCAAATAAGCAGACACCATGCCAGAGCAATAATGATGAAAATAATCAAGTTAAGAAATCTAACAGTGATTCTCCAATTGTTCTCATTGGTGATTCCATTGTTAAAAATATTAATCCAAAGAAGATTTCAAAGAAAAAAGTTATTAAACGTACCTTCCCTGGTAAAAATGCTGAAGAAATCAAACACGAGATTAAATCTATTCCCACTAATTCAACTCCATCACATGTTATAATTCATGTAGGAACAAACAACCTCCCGATAAATACAGCTGATGAATGTGTGAAGAATATAGAAGACCTGGCACATAGTGGTAAGGCAAGATTTCCAGGCTCTCGAATCGCACTCTCTAGTATTATAGGATGGCATGACATTGATATAACTTAGTAAATAAAAGTCTAAAGGCTCTCTGTACCAAGCATGGCTATGTTTTTATTGATAACCAAAATATAGACAAATCTTGTCTGAATGGCAGCAATTTACACTTGAATGCTAAAGGCTCGGCTTATTTAGCTGTAAAGTTTATCAAATTTATCAGGCCAAATGATGCTCATGATCAAAACCAAAGAGGCAAGGATTTTCGTCCATCAGTCCATCAACAGCATCCGAAGGAGAAGCTCGTTCGACTACTGCAAAGGACTTATTAGAACCATCTAAGCATGACCCTATGCAAAACTATTACAAAGACCAAGGTAAATCGATTAACTCATTGAATAATTTAAAGGGCATGAAATTAGCTAGCCTTAATATCAACAGCATCACAAAACATATTGACAAACTTTGAATTTTAATGAAGGATAAGCCCCTAGATTTAATAGCAATTAATGAGTCTAAAATTGATGACACAGTTTTAGACAGGGAAATCCATATCATTGGATATAATATGATCCGAAAAGATCGTAATAGAAATGGTGGCGGGGTGATAATCTACCTTCGAGATACTATATCATTCTCAGAACGAAATGACTTGACATCTAATTCATTGGAAATTATATGCCTAGAGATTAAAAAACCACAAAACAAGTCATTTCTAGTATGTGCCAGGTATAGACTGCCAAATTCCAATACCACTCTATTTACTGATTTTGAGGCATTCCTTAGTAAGGGAGTGGTCATTATTTATGGGGAGGGGGGTTGGGAAATGGGGAAAATAAGGATTGAAAACTTTTTTGACCCCCCCCCCTCCAGACTGAAGGCAAACTTTTTGTGCCTCCCCCCTCATAAAAGTAGAAACTTTTCTGACCCCCCCCCAGTGTGGATTGAAAAATTAACAGCGATGAAACAGGTGTGCGTTGCAGGTAAAGTTAGATATTAGGACAATCTGTTTAATCTAGCTCATATGTTTTACCCTGGTGAATATTACTCAACCATATATGATTAAAAAATATATATTATGTGTTACTACTTTGCAATGCAACATTTGTCCTACCATAACCCTAACCCATGACCCGTCTGTGATGGTACGTCATTTAGTATAGTTTTATGGGCTCTTACCCAGTCTACCAGACCTATATAAACACTCGGACACAGAATTTGAGTCATATATTTGCAATCAATCGTTTGGAGTTCAATTAATAGTTTGGAGTTTACATTTACTGTAATTTAATTGTTCTGGAGTTAACTGTTGGAGATATCGGACTATTGGAGTATATAAGTTTACTATCCCGCAAGGACTTTTTACCGTTGGTATGAAATAAAGACTAAACTTTGTACTGGCGGTTAGCTGTGCTAATTTATGGAGACGTAACAGTAAAAAGTCCTAAGATATTAAGCGAAATATGAACAATTATCGAGTTTAAATGTTCGATCGTAGCGGTGTGCAACCGGGTAAACGCTCGCGTGTCTTAACTCAAAAAGGCTTTCATAATGAGCTCGTTAACAAAACAAAGGCATTCAATAAAGAAACAAAGAAACTTCAAAGCGCTATTGATAAACTCTATGAGACGTTCAACAACGCCGAAAATGTGGGAATCACTGAAGCGCTCAAGTCTGTGATGCTCGGTAAAGACGTTTTCGAAAATGTAGTATTGTCTTTAAGAGAACTTTCGGCCCTCGATCGGTGGGGTGAATCAACTGAAGTTAAAGATACAGTCAATTCTACGGCAGCAAAATTTCTTCAAGCTACAGACGAAGCTATCCATGAGGCAAAAAGGAGATTACATCTAGCGGATGAGATCATCCATGCAGCAGGCTGTAAAACTACTACATCATCAGTAGAAACATCAATTAGAAGCGGTTCGCATTCCTCTCTGAAATCCGAACGCAGGAAAGCCCTTGCCGATGCAGCGGCTGCTAAAGAACAGGCTGAGTACGAGATGATAATCGCAGGTAAGATCAACGAAAGGAAACAATTGGAAGCAAAAGAAGAACACCGTAGATTAACAGAGAAGGCTCAATATGAACATGATGTGGCAATTCTAGAGGCGAAGAAAACAGAAGCCATTGCAAAAGCCAAACTGGATGCAATAGAACAATCTATCACTGATGATGAAATAAAGTCACACGGAGATAGGTCAAAGACGCAGACCGACATAAAGAAGGAACAAACAGCAGCGTGGTTGAATGATTTGGCGCCTGATGAAATCGAAACAACCTCGACTGGCACTCACCGAACTCTATCCTCGCCCCAAGTCAGTCCTGACCTGCCTCCTACAGATAGACCACCTGCAATGCAACCAACGCCGAACTCGCAACAACATACTGTTCAACAATCTTCAGACATCTGCCAACGTGTGGGTCTCATGAGTGCCGCCAATGAAAGATTGTCATCAACCCTTGCTAGGCTCAGCTTACCAAAGTGTCATCCCGATATATTCTCTGGAGATTCCACAATGTTTCATCCATGGAAGACGGCCTTCAAAGGAATGTTAGAGAACTGTGGAGTGGTACCTAGCAACGAAATTAACTACCTTCACATATATACGTCTGGGCTACCGCAGAAACTGTGGATAGCTACCGTAGAAGACAACACAATCATCCAGAAAATCTACTAAAAAAACTTTGGGCCGAGCTTGAAGATAGATTTGGCAACCCAGCAACTATCACCAACGCCTTCTTGGCAAAACTGCGCGATTCCTCTAAATTTAGCGACAGAGATAAGGCAAAACTTCAAGCCTTCTCTGACCTTTGTGCGGATATAGCAGCGCAAATGGACTATCTTCCGGGCCTCGCTTATCTCAACTACCCTAACGCCTTGCGTCCAATCTTCAGTAACCTTCCTGAATCTATCTGTGCTAAGTGGAACAAGTATGTCGTAGAACACTCGTTACGAAGTTACGCTGCTTACCCACAATTCTCAGGGTTTGCATCGTTTATGCAGAAGCAGTCGAGTCTGAAAAATCACCCAAACGTCATTGCTGGCTTCAAACGTGAAAGAAAGAAGGCCTTTCACAACACGGTTTTGTCTGGATCAGTGGCCGAAGCTAAAGACTCACAATATTGTCATTATCACAACACGGACAGTCATAACCTTGTAGAACACTAGACCAGAAGACTGAATTCATTAAGAAGACAAAGCTGTGTTTTCGATGTTTGTTGCCGGACCATATTGCCTCTAAATGTAAAGCAAAGGTAAAATGCAGCAAATGTAATAGTGATCGCCACTTAACGCTCCTCCACAAAGATAGAACGAAGAAGAATCAAGAGCAGAGAGAAAATGACAATAAAGGTGATGGCTAGGAGAAAAGTGCGAACGATGATGATGGCGAGAAAGTAACTTCCACTCAGACAAAAGTTGGTGCAATGACAGATGTAGCCGTCTCCTGTAGTAAAATCGTTCTACTCGATATATTCCACCCTAGCAGACCAAACAATATCATATGTACCTACGCTTTGATTGATGAACAGAGTAATGCCTCTATGATCAGCCCAGAGCTCGTAGATCAGCTCGGTATGCAGAGTCCTAAGGAAAAATACTTACTCTCCACATGTAGCGCGTCAAAGGAAGTAAAATTCGGCCGTCGGGTTTCAGGATTACAAGTTAAATCGTTGAACGGTAACTGTGAAGATCTACCAACTGTAATCGAATGCGATAACATTCCAAAGGACAAATGAGAAATTCCAACTCCAGAATTGGCCAAGCGGTATAATCATCTGCGAGATATAGCCAACGACATTCCACCTGTTGATCCAGACGCTGAAATTCAGTTGTTAATCGGTCGGAACGCCCCGGAAATTATCAAAGTAAGAACATTTCGCAATGGATCACCTGGTTCGCCGTGGGCACACAAGCTTTGCATCGGTTGGACAATTTGTGGGTATCAATGTATCGACCGCCTTGGAGGTCCCATTCACGTTCTGACTAATCGAACTGTATATCACAACGTGCAAAGACCAATTGGGATTTATGACGCAGCACCCGAAATTATACAAAATCCTGACGTGAAGGATCAGAGAAAATCTAAGACTTCCCCTTGCATCCAACACCACTTTGCACCCTGTCCCAATAACTTCTCCATCAAAGATCCTTTCTCCAAGTCTCGGGACGAGATACACGTTTACCGGAGAACAGATCGCGATAACGAGCCTTCATTGTCTATCGAAGACCACCGTTTTCTCAAAGTTATGGAATCGACTGCGCAGAAGAACGAAGCGGGAAATTGGGAACTTCCCTTACCTATCAAAGCAAATGATGTGAGTTTCCCGAATAACAGAGAATTCGTTCTTAACCGTCTCAAGAGCCTAATCAGATCATTCCAGAGAAAACCACAACTGGAGGAAGACTACTTTAAGTTCATGGCAAACCTCTTTCACCGCGGTCATGCTCAAACTGTCAAAGCCAGTCCACCGCTGAAAGATGCAATCTACACTTCTAAACGTGACAATATATGGTACCTGCCCCATTTTGGTGTGTATCATCCACGCAAGCCAAACAAAATCCGGGTAGTCTTTGATTCGTCAGCGGTATTCCAAGGCAAGTCCCTGAATCGCGAGCTTCTCTCTGGTCCTGATTTACTTAATAATCTTTTGGGGATCCTGATCAGATTTAGAAGAAAAGAAATCGGTGTTATGTGCGACATCAAGCAGATGTTTCATGCTTTCTACGTTTACCCTCCGCATCGAGATCTAATGCGCTTCTTGTGGTATAAAGATAATGACAAAGAAAACGAAATCGTTGACTACAAGATGACTGTGCATATCTTCGGAAACACCTCAAGCCCAGCAGTAGCAACATTTGGATTACGGAGGACGGCAGATGAAGGGAAGGAAGAATTCGGTGATGCAGCGAACAAGTTTGTCCTTGACGACTTCTACGTGGACGATGGAATGACATCTTGTGACACCGTAGGCGAAACTCTGCAGTTGATAAAGGTTCGAAAGGTAAAGCTAGTCACGGCGACATACGGGGAGAAGAAGCATTACGTACGACCTATCAAGGACCTGGTATTTATTATGCATGCTAATAAATAATCAGTTTATCATGACATTATTAATAGACGATTAGTGTATAGCAAGGACCTTATCATGTCCTTGGACGAGGAGTGTGATGGTACGTCATTTAGTATGGTTTTATGGGCTCTTACCCAGTCTACCAGACCTATATAAACACTCGGACGCAGAATTTGAGTCATATATTTGCAATCAATCGTTTGGAGTTCAATTAATAGTTTGGAGTTTACATTTACTGTAATTTAATCGTTCTGGAGTTAACTGTTGGAGATATCGGACTATTGGAGTATATAAGTTTACTATCCCGCAAGGACTTTTTACCGTTGGTATGAAATAAAGACTAAACTTTGTACTGGCGGTTAGCTGTGCTAATTTATGGAGACGTAACACCGTCTTCATACAGCGAAATGATTTGAACACAGGTTTTTTTTAAGAACTTGTCTGCGGGGTGGGCATCTACAAAAAGGGACCATACTATATTGAGTGTGGAGAGATGACAGATGGTTGTTGGTGACAAAAAGTTTGGTGTGGTATCGTATGTACTAGTAGGGGGGTATAATTGATAAATTTTTTGTATTTTATCACCCCTAGAACTGAAATGTGAACATTTTCTGAAACAGATTTTTGGATATACAACATTACATTGTGCATTGATTTAGACTGAATCTGTTCAGTTAAGTGTACTTGCATGGTATGTTTATGTAAATACCACAACTGGGTCACTCAGGGGGTAGAAAGCTTGTTAAACTTAGTGGGCCCGACTCTCACGATCGCGAGGCTCTATCATGGTTGGCGTCGAGCAGGGAAATTTTGAGTCTCTAGATCGTTGGAAATAGCATTTTCAGAGTCTTCTTTTTTGCTATTTGTGATTATAGAAATCAGAACTCTAGACATGGTATTTAAGTTCAAAAACCTTTATGACCCCCCCTTTCTCTAAAACTTTTTTGACTACCCCCATTTATAAGGGTAAAACTTTGCTTGCCCCGCCCTCCCATTTCCCCCTCCCCCCCATAAATAATGACCACTCCCTAAATGTGATCTCGAAAACTACGAGCTATTAACAATGGGAGATTTAAACTGCAATATTTCTAAGACCCCCAGGACCCTAATACACGCAAATTGTTATTTTCATTCTCGCTGTATCAATTTGATCAGTTAATTAACGAACCAACAAGGGTCACAAGAACGTCGGCTACCATGATCGATTTGTTTTTTACAAATAAACCAGAAAACATTTTACAATCTGGTCAACCTTGCAAGCAAGGGCCTCCACACCCGCCCAGACCCTTGTAAAGGCTGGTCACCTGACCTGTTAATGATTTATTGCCTGAGGGTGTGTGGGTAGAATATCATATTACATGCTTGCACTTTAAAACTATTATTCAATTGCAATGCGCCAGGAGTGACAGAAAAAGTTTTAAACTTTAATATAGAGAATCACTGAATCACCGACTTAGTTTGTGGCAATAATTTGTAACAATGTCTGTATTATGAAGATGAAAAATTAGTTAATTAGTACAATTGTCAACTTTCACAAATGTAGGCAGACTGAGAATCTCATGGGTATGTGTTAAAATTATGTTGTCAATGGCTTTAATTAATACTGGATACAGTCGAGCGGTTTGTAAAACTATTTCTGTGTTTTGTACGACACATTGTTAAAATATGGAACTGCTGCCAAATACAATGGGTGACCTATTATCGAAGTTGCAGATCAAATTTCAATTCATTGTCCAATTCACCTCGCCCGCCATGTTGGACTACATCGCTTTCTTTTCGTGCTTGCAATTTGCGGTTTGTAAAGTGTATATTGCAGTACTATTTTGAAGCCAAAGCAAGTTATATGTCTCGAGTATTTATATTTCAAACATGACATGCTTCGTGTTCTACCTACTGGCTATGGAAAGTCTCTAGTTTTCCATCTTCTTCCTGCGTTGATGTTTGCAAAGGCGATATTAGAACAAGATGTTGGCCCTTCACTCTGGAGTATAGATATGTCCATGGCGACAACCATTGTCGTTATAGTTTCACCTTTGAACGCTCTGATAAGCAATCAGATTGCTTGTCTGTGCTCAAGTGGTATTCGAGCCTCTGTTCTTGGCGTAAAAAGCATAGTTGATGAAGACACAGAAAACTCGTTTGACTGTGATTTTCGTCTTTGTGAGGAAGGGAAACTATGTAGTGGTTACTATCACATCGTCTTCTCGCACCCAGAGTCATTCACTTCTTGCAAATATGGACGAGAGTTACTGAAGAGCAAGACATATCAGGATAATATATGTGCAATTGTAATCGACGAAGCTGACTGTATATTAGAATGGCAAGTCTGAATTTTTATTTTGTCAATTATATTGTAAAAAAACATATGTAATTAAAGTTAATTGATGAAATGTGATGTTGTTTATCCATTACTTTATATGTATTTGGTTTTGTTTGTTTATTGGGGTAGTGATTTCAGAACTGATTACAGTAAGCTGGGAGTTCTATGTGCTATATTTCCTGAAGTACCAGTACTTGCCATGACAGCAACTGCAAATCTACAAGACCAAGAGTACATCAAGGACTCGCTGGGCTTAAAAAGCTGTAGGAACATTGCTGGAAATCCAGACAGAAAGAATATTTATTATGAAAAATTTTTTCGTTGCGGGCAAGAAATCGATTCAGTGGAAGGTATTCTTTATCCAATTGGTAAAGGTTTGTTGAAAGATAGAACTGACTGAGATGGTGTGGATATGCATACAAACTGTTTGAATCTTTGTTGGGTATTAAACAATATTACCCAGACGGTGCACTAGAAATCCCTGAGAACAGGCTCTTTGCAGTTTACCAAACAGATGAAAGAACAAATCCTGTGACAACTGTGTTATGGCACTAGCACTGTCAGAGTTATCTTTGCTACTGTTGCGATGGGAATGGGTGTAGACATACCATCTATTTATTTAGCTTTGCCAACTAGGGCAGGGTCACCACAACAGCATATGCCAATTACTGTGGGCCCTTTTTACCTAACCCACCCTGTCAACTTTCCCTGTGGGAGGAAACCGGAGTACCCGGGGAAAACCCACAGCTTTCGGCAGAGCGTTGACTTTTACTCTTTTCACATGGGGACTGGGTTCGAGTCGCATTGAGAAGGTACTTAGTGAGACTCGAACCTGCAGCCTCAGAGGTGAAAGGCAAGTGCGCTAACCACTTGGCCACCGAAGCCCCTTAAAGCCATCCATTCCAATGCGATTCACATAGGTCCACCATCCAGTGTCAAAGCCTATTTTTAGGGGACTGGAAGAGCTGGAAGGGATGGCAAACCTGCATGGGCCATTTGCATTACAACAATCGAGATATAGCAAAGAACAGGGCTGGAATGCAAGAAGATATGAGAACGTTTTGTAAAAGTGTTGACACCTGTCTGAGATTGTTATTGCTTAAGTCACTTGACCATGAGGAAACCATGGTTGACATACCTCACCTCTGCTGCAACATATGTGCAAAAAAGTGAGTGCCCACAATGTTTGTGACCTTATGCAGAATCTGTAAAATAGAGTGAAAAATACTAGGATGCTGCACAGTTTTATCTATTTATATTGTTACTGTTTTATATCATTTTTACATACTCCAGGGGACAAAGTTGTACATACATGTAAATATACTTAATTTTGTTTCAGTGCAATACCTATAGAATCAACTTTTTTCCACACACATATTGTTGTTGTTTTGTTCAAAATGGATACCACTTATTTGTTGACAGTTAACAACATGTTTTGATTCAATGTTTAATATTTGATTGACTATGTAAAGTAGAGCATTGAATCAACATGTCGTTTTTTCAGAGTTAGTGTTGTAATGAGTATTTTATTCTCAGTGGTTCCCACAAGCACCTTTTTGTATTTTAAACTGAAAATTATAACCACAATGATTCAATAGCTTTCAGTCATATAATGAATAGACACTTCCCGAATTTGCTCTCTGCCAAGGAAAACTACCCTGCTGACAATAGATAACATGGTATCTCGAAATCGCGGAACCAACGGAAACACGCGAGATCTATGAAATACACGCATGAAAAATCATTCGATTTTTTAAAAGTTTCTTGTCAATTATTTCGTTCACCCATTTTCTGGAATTCATTATTATATAAAATTAAACCAATGTGAATACCCAGACGAATATTTCGCCTGTATAAAATAGATGGCAATCATTGTAAAGGAATTTTGAAGGAAATTGGAAGCACAGACGTGTTATTTGTTGAAGCGCTCCGACGGTGAGAAACTCAGGAAATACAGAAATATGGCAACTTCTATTTGTTCTCTGTAAGTTTTTTTTTACACTTTTGCAGACGTTCTAGCTTGATTTCAAATGCCAGTGAACTGTCATTGTCAGATATAATATATTTTCCGTTCTTTCTTTGCAGAGTTAAGCTTCCTCTTCCGGAATATCTCGATGACAAGAAACTGACTGTCGAGCAAAGTCTTGGTAATGGCCACTGTCTTGTTACCTCTATTTGCAAGAGTTTGGCAAGCCAAAAGAACGTGATTGTGTCATCAAATCAACTTTTTATGAAGTGTAAAATCGAATTAGAGGAAAATTTGAATCCATAAACCCGGATCGAAAACTTTGCAGTAATAAATTTACGTGGTGTTTCCACAAACAATTATAGTATTATATGGCTCCCTATTGTTTTGGGATAGACTGAGAATTTATGACTTAGAGTGGAATTTTTAACAATTGTTACTTGTTGAATAGCAATGGCAGTGACCTCAATTTTGGTTAAAATTTCATACTTCTCGGGTGGTATTTTCTATAACTCAGATGCTATTTGGTTTTTAACAAGTAACAGCGCTTTTTAAATCTGGTGACAAATCCAATGCTAGCAATTACAGACCAATCACGATACTCCCAACAATTAGTAAAGTTCTCGAAAAAGCAGTCCACTCTCAAGTTTACCGCTACCTTATTGACAATAAAATACTAACACCACGACAGTTTGGTTTCAGACGTAAACTTTCCACTGAGATTGCGCTTGCACATTTCACGGACACCATTTTGGCTAATATGGACAAGGGTTTAGTAACAGGAGCTGTTTTTCTTGACCTGGCTAAAGCCTTTGATACTGTCGACCATTCTCTTTTATTTGAAAAGCTTGCCTCATCTGGTCTCTCCAATGATTCTGTCAACTGGTTCAAGTCATACCTAAGCAATAGAAATCAACTTACCGCCCTGGCTAACACTGTTTCCTCCTTCAAACACGTTCCTGTCGGAGTTCCTCAAGGTAGTGTTTTGGGTCCACTACTATTCCTTATTTTTGTTAATGATTTGCCTTATTGTATCAACCATTGTGAAATATCCTTATACGCTGATGACACTGTGATATACCTTTCTTCAAACAATGCTTGCGATCTTGAAATGAAGTTAAATTCCGATCTAAAATACCTATGCAGATGGTTTAACGACAATCTTCTGACACTTAATGTCTCCAAGTGTAAATTTATAATTTACGGAAGTTCTCGCAAAGTTGCAAAATTTAACAATGTTTCCATCACGGTTAATGATTCCATACTTGATAGAATTGACTCCTTCAAATACTTAGGAGTTACAATTCAACAAAACCTAACCTGGTCAGAACATATCGACAACATCAGCAAGAAGTTTAATCAACGCCTTGGTCTCATTCGCCGCATAAAATTCTTACTCCCTATTCAAGCCAGACTCACCCTCTACAACAGTCTTGTTCTCCCTCTATTGGACTACAGTGATATCGTGTGGGGAGATAAAAACAACTCCACTCTAATGAACCACCTTCAAGTTCTGCAACATAACGCTGCGAGACTTATCCTTGATCTTCCTCGCCATTCCTCCGCTACCGAAGCCCTTGAAACTCTAGAGTGGAAACCCCTTTACCTACGTCGAAAATACCACCGTTGTATCTCCGTCTTTAAATGTCTTAACCATCTAGTCGACTTTGATTTTAACCTTACCATAATCTCCCGTATACATAGCCATAAAACACGCCAGAACAACAACTACTACCTCCCACGCCCACGTACGAATTGGGGAAAACAGAAATTCACTTATCACTCGGTATCGGAATGGAACTCATTACCTATTGAACTGAAACAATCTACTAATCTTAATCTCTTTAAAACCAAACTAAAACAATTTATCTAATTAAGTTGAACAATTTATCTAATTAAGTTGAGTTTTTTGTTTTTTGTTGTTTTTTTTTGGGGTTTTTTCTAACTATGAAGTATAATTATATTTTTCTAACTATGAAGTATAATTATATATAATCCATTTGTAAATATATTATAGTTTTTAAATAAGCACAGTATAGTTTACCATGTATAATATAGATATATATTGCAGGACCTCCCTGAAAAACACTTCGGTGAGTGGAGCTTCCTGAATAAATATTATTATTATTATTATTAAGTAACATGCAATATTTGTTCAAAAATTCTGCCCTAAATTGTAAATTTTCAGTCGTGCCACCAAAAACAGTATGGAGTCACCTTAAGGTGACAAAGTTTTAAAGAACTAAGGTTTGCAGCAACAAGATGTGGTCATATGTTAGCAAACTAAATTCCTGTGTCTTGCCAATAACCCCAAAGCCTCCATAGCCAATTTTTTATAATTTAGTAATTGTTTTATTTTACACAAAAACTACTGAGAAAATATACTTTTAGTCAGTTTTAGTATTCAGGCTCAAGTAAGCATATCTGTATTGAAACTGACTGTATGCACCAAGTGTTTCTTTGATTTTAATTTATTTCCGATTACCCATGACATATTGTTTGAATGAGAAAGAGGAAAATCTCCACTATCTATGTATACCATATTTTGCAAGTCTTTCCAGCATTGTATGCCTTCAAAAATCGTAGGACTTCTCAGTATCCCCCTTATGTACATTTAGGTACTCAGTACTGCTTGCTTAATAAAAATTATATTCAACTGTTGTACTTAAATCAGAAAGAAGAGAAGAGCTGATAGTCATAACAAAAAGAAGATAATTGTTCTATCTTCCTCTGATGAAAGAACTGTAAGTGAAGAAGAAGTGGAAACAAAGGTGAAAGAAAAATCAGATTGTGAAATAATTATTGCTGAAGAAGAGAAAATAAAGGTAAAGGAAGAATCAGATTGTGAAATAATCAGTGCTGAAGAAGAGGAAGAGAAACTAAATGTGAAAGAAGATTCGGATTGTGAAATAATTAGTGCAGACAGTGATCACAGCAGTGATGTTGATGATAAAACTGTTAAGTATTACGATGATAACCCCAATATTCCAATATTTATTTCTGGTAAATATTCACCTACATCTTCCAGTTTCTTTGATGTACTAGTGGATTCACCTAATTTAAAGTTAGTTTGCACCAAGCTACCTTCTTTTGCAGAAGATAACTTAGCTTTTGTCATATCTTGTAAACAGTCACATGTACCACTGTCAGATATTTCCTGTGATGGACACAGTGGGTGGGTTAATGACGGGGTCCGTACATTCACGTTTCTTAAAAACAAAGAGAAAGATTATTCTCTTGTCAGCAAGAAACGAATCCCCGAGGATAAAATCACACTTTCAACTAGTTAGAAAATATCTTCATCATAGAAAATATCCTGATTTTAAAAAAGCCGTAGCCGATGCAAAAAACTTTCGGGATCAGATTTGCAATTATCTAGTTTTTCTTCAATACTTCTTTACGGGAGAAATTCATAGTATTAAGGGGGTTAAACACAGTAACGCTAAAAAAGCTACACACAATTATAGTCAGACAAAGCCGTCTGTCTTAGAAAAGGCAAAAAGGAACATAAATTAACCGGCAGTTAGATCAGTTACTGCTAACGTAAATGACATTGGTGGAGTCAAGCATACAAATAATCCTGCTGACATGATAACGACTAAACAGTTGCACAACATGAAATACAATCAATCTAAGTCTACCGGCAAACAGCCACAGACGAGCGAGGATGAAATTTTCAACATTATAGATATGGGTCAAAATAAATTTAAGTTTATAATACGAGAAATAAAGCAGTTTCCAGAACCATTTATCGTTTTGGCAACAGGCAAACAGTTGAATGACTTAGAACGTTTTTCCTGTGATGACGCAGAGTTCATAACAATGTCAGTAGACCCAACATTTAAGATCGGCAAATTCAACGTAACTCCGATATCATTTCGAAACCTGACCCTGTCAATCGATTGTGAACATGTATCTTGCCCTGTTGTAATGGGCCGCTGCTTGTGCATTTTTCAAAAACTGAAGAAATATATACAGCATTTTTTCAAACACTTTTTTGAGATTAAGGCCATCACACATTCATTACTAAAGGCATGATGGGGAAATGGTACTTTGCAATGCACTAGGAAAGGTATTTCCTGAAGCTACATCCCTTCGGTGCTTCACACACGTAGAATCCAATATAAAAATGAAAATTTCCAAACAAGGCTTTCAAAGAACGAAAGTAGATTTGTGGATGATATTTTCTATGGCGTAAGCGCACTTCTTGAGAGCGAAAATGGTGCGCAATTTGACAACCTGTTCATGGAAATAGAAAAACCTGGGCAGTTTTAAATGTATCTGGAAAGTTTACCCAGTACATCAAAACACTCGTGCCGATGATGAAAACATCAATGATTGCGTCAGTACGCACTCGAGCCAGGCTAGGGCTTCTTCCTTCGCGATACTACACCAATGATTCAGAGTCCAACAACTTCAGATTAAAACATTGTCTCGGATTCAGGGAGACATCGATACCTAAATTTATACAAGAACTAGCATCTTTCATTGAGGCAGAGAAAAATGATGCCCAAAAGGCTTACTGTAATCTAGCGGGAAAATACTTTGTTAGAATGGAATTTCGAGAGCAGCTAGAGTGTAAAGAATACTTCAAACTGTCAGTTAACCAAAGAAATGCATTTCTCAAAAAAGTATCAGACATAAGCATGTCAGACTTGCTTTCGTTTTCCAAAATTCCCAATGAGGTTAATACTGCGCTCGCTAACGGCGGGATAATCTCCGTTCCCTTTGATAAAACTGGAATTAATATCAGCAAATTTACTTTAAAGAATATATGGTTGGCTGCAACTGAGCTTATTCAAAATTCGCACAAGGTAATTTTGCCTGCACCACGCTTGACAGACAAAATAGCAAAATATTCAGTTTTAAAGTCAATGCGGTCACTGGAAGACACGCAACTTGTTACTTGTAATATTGACTTGGGCATGTTTACATGCGATTGTAAGTACTATGCAGTTCATTCCATCTGTAGTCACACAGTTGCATGTGCTGAAATAAATGATAAATTAAAACAGTTTTTAAAGTGGCATGCAGAAAGCAAACAAAAAACAAACAAATACAAGCAGGCCACGTATAGTTTAAATCTAAAATGTGTCGGACAAAAAGGAAATCGTCCGCGAAGAAATCGGAATGTTCAGCGCGAGAATTCGCCGTCAAGCAAAGTTTCAACTTTTGCTCTAGCCACTTGCCCACAATTAGGAGCAAACAACACTCATTTTATTTTGAAACAACTTGCATGGTTCCCAAATAAGAGTTTGTTATGGGTGTAAACGATCAATTCGAACTCTACCATCTGTACCTCCTCCACCTTTCGATTTTGTGCTAGCAGCTAAAGTAAATTACTCCTTTTCACATCCAACCACTGGAAATCTTGTACTTAAAAAACACTGGAAGCATTTCCACTTTTTGAAATCTTGTATTCAAGATTATGATAATGAGCTACATATTTGCAACCTTATCATGCCTAAATTATCACAAGTCCATTGGGATAAATTAAAAAATCAGTTTGGGTAATAAAGACAGTTTTGGCGTTTTGCAAAAGTTTTCATTCCAAAACTAAAGAGTAAAGGCCACAAAAGTCCAGTTAAGCATCCTATACATATTTCTCATTAATTTCACACCCCGAAAGAAACCCGATAGTTCTGCATGTCTTGTTCTCATGGGTGGACTAGAGAAATGGATTAGAAAGCTATTGACATACTTTTAAGATATAATATAATTTTGAGATAAAATAAGCTTCTGAACATCAACGACTACGTACTTGTTTTCTTCAAGGCAATGCAAAATTCATTCTGGTCCTCTGGCTCTGTTGTTGCCATTTTGTACGTTAAGATATTATACAATTTTGCAACATATGTTGCCTGTTACAGATGTTGCTTTACTCACATGTTGAACTTGATTGATTAAATGCGACAAAGAAGCTGCAATGATTAAAACGACATACACAATATGTTATTAGGGAGCTTTAGATTTTACTACGAATACGACAACGAGGAGCATTTAAAACTTGAAAAACTTCTCAAAGTCGATTAAATCAAACTGAATTTTCAATATTTCGCTTCAAAAACTAATTTTGTTACCATGGTAAAAAAAGGTTCAATCTTATGAATCAAACTCATTATCCGACTATATACAACATTTGTCAAAGATCCAATATTCAGCAGCACGCCGACAACAACTTACCAATGCCAGAAGAAAGTTGGTCATACTTTTAGCTGGAAAATCGCGAAGTCCTACTCCGCGTCGTAGTCAAATCTCTGCCGAGCTTCTGCCACACCTAAACTCCTAAAAGTTTGGTTAAGTCTGGCACATGAATGAAACCGCCTCTGGTGTTGCGTTAATATTTTATAAGGGCCGACCATGACATTTTTTAAGGGGGGTGATTTGGTCTGTGCAAAAAAATATTTTATTTGCTGATGCTGCAAGAATTTATTTTACAAATAATTATAAGATTATGTTACCATTTTCCTTTGTATGATATTCTTCGGGCAGTCCATGAACTTTTTTTCAACCCCCCCCCCATCGAAGTCAAATGGTTGACCCCTAAGGGTAAAGTTTTGTCTTTTCCCGCGGACAATGTACATTGCGTTAAGATGTTATTAAAAAACCTTTGTGTAAAGTTTTAAAAAAATAAAATTTTGTTTAGAAGAACATGTGTCTTGTTTTAACAATTTGTACAGTAAAGAGATTGCGGTGCCTTTGCACAGCATTATCTTAATTCTGCTGATGTTTGTTCCTTCATTTGGAATCATAAGCACTGTACACTTCATGTATGTCTACCACTGATATAAATTAGGCCGCGTAGACTTGGACTGTAGACGACATCTTCCTGGCATTTTGGCATGTCTCTTGTGCTTCAAAATCAAATTTGCCAAAAATTTCACTTGCTATTAAATACAAAGCTGACGTTACCTCTATTCTTAATCTTGCTTTAACTGGTCCAAATAAAAATGGGGGAAAATACAAACAGAAATCAAAGTATAGAGCAACGTCATTCCCAGGGTCTGTCCCTGTTAGACCCTGCGAACGAGGTTGAGTTATAGAGGAACTATTCTCGTACCCAGAGCCCTTCTTACGCGCGGTCAAGGGAGCGCGACGAGGGGCTCTGGCCAAATCCATAACCGGATACCATACAAACATGGTAAGAAAACAATATCCCGGTATTGGAAATAGCCAATCAGATGCAAGTTCGGATTATGGATTTGGCCAGAGCGCCTCGTCGCACCGCGTGAAAGAAGGGGGGTACAAGAATGTAAAGGAACTACCCCATTCTCGTACCCAGAGCCCTTCTTACGTGCAGTGCGTGCTCTGGCCAAATCCATAACTGGATACCATAAAAACATGATAATAGAATATATCCGGTATTAGAACAATTGGCCAATCAGATGCCAGTTTGATATGGATTTGGCCGGAGCCCCTCGGTGCGCTCAGTTGACCGTGCGTAAGAAGGGCTCTGGGTACGAGAATGGGAACTACCCAAGAATCGAACTTGTGTCGCCGGTAGCATAAAATCCCCACACGACAAAGGAACAAATTCTAAAATTAGTTGATTTTATGTATTTGAGGTGTGTTCTAACTGCTCTCAGTATTTATTATAAATATTCAGAATATTTTATTTAAAGTTCAGTTCTGTAATAGGGCACCGCTGGTCAGTACTGTGTCTGGTTAATGTTTATTTGTTCTACGGCTTTTTATGGAAGAATAACACATCTGTGCTTCCACTTTCCCGAGATGGAGTTTCCTTTTCATCCTGATTTTGACCGAAATTTCCTTCACATTTCTTTTACAATAGTTAGGAGCTGTTTACATGGGAATCTTGTTCCCAGAGTATGCCTGTTCGCAGGTTATGTAGTGCCACTACAGTCTACATAACCTGCGAACAGGCATACTCTGGGAATGAGATTGTTTAACATGGAGGCGAGTTACTCGGCAACGGCGAGATCCCGGCTATTATAGAAACTAATAGTAATCCCGGGTGACTGTTTACATGATGCAGCCGAGTAACTTGTCTTAGCGAGTTCCCGGCAGAAAGAAGCGGGATCTCGCCTCGGCAGGATGAATATATTACCATATAAACACTTTGCCCTGGTTCAAACAACTTAAATCCTTTTTGTGTGGCGCCATTTCGGCGTCATGTGGCAATCATGCAGCAAATGGCAAATGCCGAGTAACTCGGTTCCATATAAACAGAGCGCTTGTTTGTCCCGCCTGGGTGAGTAACTCACCTTGCCAGTACCTTAAGGCCTTTTTCCATTACAGTCGCTTTGCCCGTGCGGGCGGAGCGGCCTTTGAAAATCTGCTCACACGAGTGTGACAGGAGGAAAAAACAATGAACGCTTCGCCCGCGCAGGCAAAGCGAACATTAATGGAAAATGGCCTTTAGTCTCGCTCAAGCGCGGCTAAAAACTTTTCAAAATAGCCTATTACAGGCGAAATATTCATCTGGGTGTTCACATTGGTTTTAATTTTATAATATAATAATCAATTCCAGACAATGGGTCAATGAATTAATTGACAAAAAAGAATTGACAGAAGATTTTACTGTTTGAAATGACTTGGTCTATATGTGAAAATGCTCTGCCACAAAATAAGGTGGCTGCATGTATGTGCCTTCACTCACTCAGTCACGCCACAGAATAAAGGCACACAGAAGATCCACTCAGCCAAAAAAGCATAACCGCTGTAACGCCATGATTCGTCATCAAAATGCTGACACCATGGTCCTAGCCTGTGCACGTTTGAGAGGCATTCCCCCCTGGATGTCCGCCATTTTGAATAATACCAGGGGGGTATTGAATAATATCGATATTTGAATAATATCAGGGGGGCACTGGCTAGGGCCAGGGCATCAGTATTTGATGACAAGTTACGGTCAGTGACAGAAATCTTGGTGGGGCGAGGGAGGGGGCAGCCGCCCTCTCCACCCAAAACCAAGAAAGCAGGCTTCTGTGTAGCCTCTATTCTGTGTTCACATGCACTGAGTTGTGTTCTTTGCTAATTCAGATAGGATTATAAACAAATCCCTTAATTATTAATACTTACTTACTAAAATGTTGTTGACACATAATTGGTTTGGTAGAAAACACAACCTCATAGTTTCACATTGAGGTTACCCTGGATTCCAGAGCCTTCGACAGTAAATAATAAATTGAAACGTCACGAAGGCTCTGGTTCAACGGGAAGATTCTTTGATTAATCTGTACTAAAACCACTAATTCTGTTTTGTGATTGGCATGGTTTAATCAGATAATCTCACCTTTGAACCAGAGTCTTCGCAACATTTCAATTTATTATTTACTGTCGAAGGCTCTGGAATCCAGGGTACATTAAGGTGGGAATACTGTATACTGTGCAGTAATCTGTTTGTCCATATGTTTGGCATTGTCAAATATTGTGCTTAAGTATTATAAATGTCACATACATTTTAGCACCCATTGTCCTATACTGCAGTTAGTCATCAGTTTCCGAACTTGTATCCTCTTCTGAATCATCTTCGGAAACAGGAAAATGTTTTAAGATATTACTTTTGTGCCTGTTCACCCAGGTTACAAAGGCATCTTCATCAAATGGAGAGGCGGGATTGTGAGAAATATCCCCCAAAAGATTCAAATCTTCTCCCATCCACTTGTTAAAAGGCCTCACACTTCGCAAGTCTGCCATAATCATTTTCTCATCTGCTACTGATGATTTGTGAGCATGATGTGATAAATACTTGCGACGTAGAGGGACTTGCTTCTCATAGGCTTCCACTATCTTTTTCACACCTCCAGCTGCCTTACTCGCTCTGCTAATTGCTTTCACAGACTTGTTAGCTCCCATTGCCTTGATCATCGCCTTCATATCCTTGTTTCTGTTTTCCTGAAACAAGTCTATCTCAACATTCTTCCTTTCGCCACCATTCCAATTCACTGTAGATGCCCATTTGCATTTGTGGCCTCAGCCTTTGACAGGAGGATTTGGCTCTGCATGATGTTGGTTAGCATCTCAATTGCATAGTCGTTGAAACCAGCCGCAGAGAAGAAGTGAAGTAGTAGCTGCTTATGCAAGATGATGGATAGATGCTCACCATTTCCTGAAGAGACAGCATCTTTAAAATCAGCAAGTAACATGAATGACTACAATACATTCACTGAGTAACAGCATACACCATCACTACCGAAAGGTGGGTCTTCTTCATCTTCAGCCACAAAAATATACTGGTCAAGAAACTTGTCCAGAAAATTTTTTATGTCAATCTTCTTCTGCTCGTCACTTGTAGATGCATCTAAATTTGGAGCATTCTTTAATGGTTTCTGCATTTCATCATCCATATCAAAAAATTCCAGAAAGGCTTCAACAACAAAGCACATGCCAATGCTGAGGAACAGCTGCTCACAATCTTTGTAGTGCTTCACGTCAACTGTGACATTCCTTCTATTTAACGTTTCATGAAAGTACCTCAGTGTACCTTTTTCTCTGCCCGAGTTTTTGTACAGTCTCTTGAAAACAGTCTGTAAAACAAGTTCAAAACTTTCAGATAACTAAATAAACATTCCAAAAAAGTAGGATTATGGAGAAAATGCCAGTTTACTTGGTAAACTACCATAATACCTAATAGTAGTGTTTGAAAAAATTATCCTAGAAAGGGCTAAGTATTAATTAAATTGTATCCCCATATACAGTAAAAATCGAAATAAATAGGGTGCCAAATAAAAATAGTTTTTATCACAGTCTGTAGAATGTCCCTGTACTTGTAGAACTTGATAATGTACAGTACAAGTTACAGGACTTTTAAGATTGTCAAAAACTCTTTATCTCTCTAGTTAGGCCTAACAACAATTGTTTTACAAAAATATCTGGCATTAGACAGAGTAAATACTAAAGTGGGGCACTAATAGTATATCATCTGTCACACCCGTAAATTTGTAGGTGTTCATTCAACATGCACCATGTTCGAATACATACAGTGTATATTAATAATATAATTAGACTGTTCTACAATTATAACTGCGAAATTATGAGAACATTGCATTCTATATCTTTTAGCCCTTTTAATATACACAATATGTGCCAACAATTACTATTTACTCTGTCTAACATCAGACGATTTTACTTTTCAAGGGAGAGCCAATGGCCTCCCAGGGGGGGGGGGGCAAATGGGGCAATTTGCCCCAGGCTCCCAGTTAAAGTGGGCCCCAAAATTGGCAAAAGGGGGGCCACAAAAGGTGTAATAAAAAAAATAGGGGCATGACCAATTAACAATTTGCCAAGAGCCCCCGAATTTCTCTGGGAGGCTCTGGTAATTTAGATGGGCTATTTTTATGACACTTACAGATACATCTACTTCCTAATTATATTCATAAAATCATAAATACCTTCAAGAAACTTCTCTTTGTATGCCAGTCAACAATGCAGAAAGGGTACAGGTGGTCAAGTTGCTGGCTAGCTGAATGGCAACCAGCCCGGAGGTCTTTGGAACCTGCAAGTCGGACCCTTGTTAGTTGATCACCATAACAGGGTATCTTCACACCAGCCATAGGATCATCACTTGATGTAACGGGAGGGAAATGTGATGCTGGTTGATCAGGCCTTGAACGGTTCCCAATGGGAGGTGTTGTGTGTTGACACACCACATTGCACAGTCGAGCAGCAGAATAGATCTTGTACGTCCAATTCTCAAGCTGGTCCAGCACATCTACACAGTCAGAGTACTTTTTCTCATCCTTGAGCAGAATTGGCATGGTGATGACTTCAGACTTCAAGCATGTTTGTTCAGAATACTTGCAATAAGTGACACATGGTATATGAGCTTCAAAAATACGGAATTCTGGTAAGTTGTTCAAAGAGAAGTCTTGCCAAAAGAATCCTGTATCGACTTTTAACACATCCAACTCTGTGTTACTAATTGGAATTATGTCACGAACATTGCATGTTTTTAAGTCTCTCTGTGGACCATCATCAGGTAAATTGTCAATAGGGACACAATAGAAAACTATGCTTGTAGCAACTGCATGCACACTCTTGTTCTGATTGTCTGATCTAACATTGTGTACTTTCTCCTCCCAGTCGATGTTATCTAGCACAAATATAAACTTGTAACCAGTTTTGACCAATTTTATCGCACACTCAAGGAAATGCTGCCCAATGTTGTCCATCATGGTATACTTAGTTATGGGATCGAGACAGAATCCATATTTGTTCAGTCGTTCCATCAACTAAAATAATTATATATAAACATGTGATATTGTAATTCACATCACACTTCATTTATGGACATTTAACAAATATAAAACATTTTCTGTGTTGATATACAGTTATATCAACACAAGTGGAAATTTGGAAAACGAGAAATCGTGTGAACACCAATTTTTTTTAGCTGGCAGAAAGAAAAAGGGGAAGGAAGAAAAAAGGGAAGGAAGAAAAAGGGGAAAAGAAAGAAAAGAAGGAAAAAGGAAAGAAGGAAAAAAAAAGAATAGAAAGAGAGAGTAACTGCACCAATAAGTAGCCATTTTGTTCAGGGAGAGACACTAGGTGTAGTGGGTGCCCCTAGAATAATTTACAAATAACTTTGATAGCAGAATGTAGCCTCATTTCCAGGTTCTACCCCCTTTGGCCCTTTGTTGGCTGCACTGGTTCCAAAATTTGCTATCTGTATTGTTCCCCCTCCCTCCTTAAATTCAATTCCCAATTTTTAGTTCTATAGGAAGTAGTAACAGCAACAAGTATTGCTTATTAGTTGGTATAAATATTTACAAATGCAAAATGTTTTGATACTTCAGGCCTCGAATTTAGCGGCGACCATTGTCGCCACTGGCCGTTGATGTCCTACTTGTTGGCCGCTATGACCTTGAAATATGCTGAAATCCACAGCCAGTAGTGGCCTGCCCTCAACCACAGAGTACAGTACTGTACTTATGCTTTAGAATACCAAGTGTATGATTTGTAGAATGGACCTTTAACCTTATAACTAAAATTTTGATCTAGACAAAAATTTCATCACAGCTTGAAAGAGCATCACAAAATTAGTGATATTCCAAAGTTTCGTTGCAAAATGTTGTAAAATGCGGATAATCACGATGGCCGGTTGCTATGCAGTTTGCTCCCGGAGTCAAATTGCCCGCGTATATTGGTTTCCGGTTTCCTAGCTGTGTAAATTATGGCACGGTTCAAATGCTGCGTCTTTGGCGCTCCTGTTTGTGTTTATTTTTCAACGTTTTAAAACGATACTTGCTCAATCTGTACTACATCGAACCGTCTATTAGCTCGTGTGCACAAATAACCTATATGGTTATTTGAAAACGGTAAAATGTTGGTGTTGTTGTGGCCATGTATTTTCGCCTTTTGAGCGATGAGAATCATGCCGAGAAGGACAAATTGTACTGTCTAGGGGTCCCACAGCATCGCACGTGCATGGCCTACAATCCCCCCTTGAAAACCCTGCTGTATTCGCAGCATTGCCGGAATTATTAACAGAAATAGCTAAGAATTCATTTTTCCTTGTTTTTTTCAAATATTTTTGTTGAAACTTGATTTGGGAGAAACTTTTCAAGGCAAAGTTGAAGAATAGCATTTATTTAACAAGTCTAAATGGATAGCAGTGCCAGAGAAAGGTGTGGTAAAAAGTCTCTTTGACGAACACATTTGCATTTTATACGTGTTCATGATGCGCCATGTTGTTGCTTCACTTCCCGCTGTGTTGCCTTTTTAGTTCGATAGATTGCCATAAAAGTCAAACATGTGATCGAAATAAAGGACATCCAGGAGTGTGCAACACGCAGAGACCACTACCTGATAGTTTTGGGGGAAAAGTTCTGTTCTTTAACTCATAGAAGCCAAGGAGATCTGTCATGCAAGTCACGCGAGGTTCATATTTGTTTACTTCACCTCATGCTGCGCGTCTTGAGTTAGCTGGTTTCTTGACTTTGATAAAAGCTTATTGTGTGCCTTACGCAAGTTTTATTTACATTAATATAACTACAGAAGACTGAGTTATAGTTTACAAAAGAAATCAGTTGCACATGCCTTTATTTAAGCAGAGATGAGGGAGCCGTTTTCTCGATATTAAAGACAACATGCCTTGGTAATCTGATATATAGTGGTAGATGTACATGAAAAACGTTTGGAATTGTAACTAAATGATAAAATTAAGTGTGCGTAAAGACATGAAATCAGTTTCAGGGAAAGCTGCGTATCTTAAGGAATTTTAATCTCTAGTATACTGTATGTTACTATTATTTTATGCGGTTACGGATCTTGCGCAGTCAGGCAAGAAACTGTAGTAGGCTGTAGTATACTTGGCAGGTATGATTGCACTGTAGCTAAATCTGCTATATATATTGTCAAATGGAACTATGTGTTTATATATGAATATCTCAAAAATACATCGTACACAAATATAATATGAAAGCATTTTATAATAGCATATTCAACAAACAAATATTCTTGCGAGAACTATAGTATAGCTAGGTTTTTTGACGCGACTAACCAAAACAGTCGGTATGTTTCTCTGTCCGGCTGTCGATATATTACTTTAAATCGATCTATGTTATGTATTAGCAGCATCAGATAATTTCCCCAAAATTACCTGCATATACTGATGAAGAAACACGAGTCTAGGCGAAAAGAGGAACAGTTTGTACATTGGTTTGCGTTCCGTATCATGAAATATAAACTATACGGGAGCAAATATGATATACCGTCTGCGGCGCAGGCTAGAGGTATTCAACGGCAGTTAATAGTTCCGACCAGTTATTTGACAGCTAAATAAAATTATCACAATCGTTCCATTTAAATATGGAAGTTTATAAATCAGTTAAAATATACCAACAAATTTGTTTTAACTGCAAGAAATTTTAAGCCAAATACATGACCTTTCCGATTATAAGGTTAATAAACAACGCCATTTCGCATTCACACCAACACCGCTGGAAAAAACGAAACCCACGCTTCCGGGAGCAAAATGCATAGCAACCAGCCACCGTGAATATAGCCTTGCAAAGTTTGCCGTTTTTCAGTCATTTTAGAGTACCAGCGGAAAATTGATACCCAAATCGGGTGTTGGGGTATCAATTTCCTGTTTGTAATCCAAAATGACTGAAAATTGCAAACTTCGCAAGGCTATTTTATCCGCATTTTACAACATTTCACAACGAAACTTCGGAATATTACTAATTTTGTGATGCTCTTTCAAGATGTGATGAAATTTTTGTCTAGATTTGTCTAGATCACAATTTAAGTTATAAGGTTAAAGGTCCATTGGCAATAATCAACTTATGTACTGTACATGCATCCTATTAGTTATAGTTTAATAGGTAGTTACGATACATGTAAATATGATATGAATAGTTTCGCTTGCCATTTTTTTAATTGTTATTTTTAATTATTGATCTGTATATTTTCCTGTCTCATGGAAACCCAAACGTTCTTTGAAATAAAATGAATAAAATTTCAAACTGGCCTTGATGCCTTGAAAAACTTAGTAACATTTAAGGCCAAACTGGCCTTGCCTTTATTTTTCCCAAATTCGAGGCCTGTAGTAGTATAACATACTGTCAGTATCAAGTAATACAAGGAATAGAAAATGAAGTTATTGGTATAAAGGAAGACTTAGTTTACATACAAGTACCCTATTTACAGTATATAATTGAAGAAGTTTGGGTTTCAGTTAAACAGCCTATTGACTGTCAGCATTCATGCTCCAAGGCATGGATCCTCTTCTCAAGACATAAAGAGATGAATTTCGACAATTTTATCATGGTTTCATTATCAGTTGATTTCATTATCTCAACTGGTAAACTGTGTTCATTGGTGGGATCACATTCCAAGTAAGAATTCACGGGGAGTTATGAAGTAATGTTCTGTTTAAACTTCTCCTGACTGACAGACCTTGCATACTTGGTCTTCTCGTGGAATAAACAAAACATGGACATTTATCCCCCCTGGCACCATGGGCATACCGGGGGGAGCCCCCCCAGTTTGTTGGGCAAACAAAGCCAGTCAGGCAATATTCAATTCACAGTTGGGCAATATTGGTTTATTATAAAAGTAAACGGGGCAAATTCTGTCAAATTTGTGGGAATTCTGTCAATTTTGTGGGAAATATGCTATCTAATAGGAAAATTTTTTTCGACAACTCTGGCCCAATCCGAAAAAGTCAGGCAAATTTCTTTCAGGCCCCTAATTTTTTCCTTCCCATACGCCCATGCATGGCACCCAATATTTCATAAAGTGTCTGCCAGTGATTATATTATAAAAAGCACAACTAAATGCAATCATAGTTATTAGAAAATAAACATTGCTAGGAAGATTCGTGAACTTCAAGTAGTTTCCTAACCAAACTTCAATTGATGTTGAAAACTTGAAATCTACCTAAAAGTACACAATTTGTTGATCAATATGAAAATCTTACAATTGAAGCAATTGCTTCATTATACAGAACAAAATGTTCACTCACTGTGAAAGTGCACAAATTTCCATAAAGAACAAGAGGTGAACAAAAACATGGAACTTACAATACCTTTTGTCCAACTTCTAAATCATGTTTGTTTTCAGACTATTAATTGTAATGCAAATATTAATACAATTTAAAACCATTTTGGAAAGCACACAAATTTACAGTCTTTCCTTACTTGTTTATTTCAATTAAATCCTTTCCTCAGAAGCATCATGAAAGAAATCTTCTAGGACTGCCACAGCTTTTATATAGTACTATGGTTATTTATATTCACCGTAATCACTGAGCCTGAGGCGAATAATTGTTTTAGTATAAATTTTTAGTGAATAAAATAAAATATCCAAATATCAGTTCAATTAAAATTCAGAAATAAAACTGTTTTCTGCCTGTTCACGGTTACTCTCACTAACAGTGTTGCAGTGTTTCTTGTCAAAATGGCTTCTTGTGTGACTTTATTGCTTTATTACAAAGTTGTTTTTATCGATTTCTGCTTAGAATATAAACACAATAACGGAATGACTTTTTCACCAGACTTAGAATTAAAAATAGTTTCTGTTTAGCAATAATTTTTCAGGAAATGGCTGAGAAATTTGGTAAAATGAAATGTAAAACTATATTGTTTGAAATAAAGTTTTAATAACACTTTTTCTTTACAAGTTTCGAAAACACAATACAGCGGTCAGAACGCCATACAGAACAATGAAAACATGACATATCAAAAGAAATAGTATCGTACAAATTGAGAAATCTATAGCCATAGGATACAAAACAGATTTTAACTCATTAAGCGGCAAGCTGTTACAATGTTTCTACCCGCCTAAGGTGCAAGCAATATGGCGAATTTGTGATTGAATTCAAGAGCTTTCACCAAAATGGCAATATCTCAGAAACAGTTGCATAAAAAAATCTGATCTTTTCAACCAAACATTAGTGATATATGATTGACCAAATTTAGTTTAAATGACTTTGCATACCTACATATATCATTAGTTTTTTCAATGACAATTTTTATTTGTAAAGCAGTGACACTTTGTTTTTCATGTCACTCATCACCTAAAGGGGCAATATGTCCATAAATTTATATAAAAACCAAAAAAAAAATCATTTACTAAATTAGTACATATCTATATTATAACCAATTTTCATCTTTTGGGATATGAATTAGAAAACGATCAAAAATTATAAAAAATACTCATTTGCTTTTTTTGGCCAAGATATTTACAACATGAAATTTAGAACAGTAACTAAGTGTTCAAATTCAACAAAATGTGCAAGCCAAAACACAGTGCTTGTTCATCTTTGGAGTTTTTAATTACCTCAAATATATTTAAAGGACATATGGTACTAGAATTTATTTATTTCCAATATAAACCAAGGATGGGAAGGTGAGAACATAGTAATTTTCTGAGGTGTTTTTAACAACAGACAATGACAGCTGACATTTTCAAAGGCAAATTGCGGTGACAAAACCAAAAGTTATTCACTTCTCTACTCAAAGCACTGAAAAACACCATAAAGAGAAAAACATTTTAAACATACATCAAGTAAGCCTTTTAGCTCAATTTTCTCATGTTTCTGTTTGGAAAGAAACGGTTTTTAGCCAAAATTATTTTGCGCGCCAATGTAGGCTGCTATAAATGTCAGACACGCGGTCTCTTTTGAAGTCTGGCTCTGAAAAACAATCGCTTTTTTTAGTTTGAAATAAGCTTTCATAAGGACTAATTGTGTAGAAATGTTATCTGTATGCTCAAATGAAAAAGATAACCTAGTATTCAACATAGCTATAAAAGGGTGAAATAAGGACTTTCATCTTTGGTTGTTTGTCAGACATGAGAAACCACATTAGTGCCATTTTGTCGCGCGTGCTATTTTATAAAATAAACACCTCAAAACCATAAACTTTTAGTTCAGAAAATAACAAAGTTTCCCATAGACATTATTAAAAATGTTCTAGTGAAGCGATTTCATGATAAATAAGTGAGCTATGGGCCCAAAAGAACTGCTAAACTATGTTTTTGTTAGGACTTCAATTTCATGGCTTCCCGCAAAGGAAGCCATTTCAGAGAGAAGCGGCATTTTGCAAGCAACGGTCGCGACCTACTTTTGATAACTTTTCCTTCTGATCCAACGTGTAGTTACTAGAAAATGAGGTTGCATCAACATTATCTGCTTTATCGATTTAAAGTTTTATGGGGATATAAAACCCAATAGAAAAAGCATTTTAAAAGCTTTAGAACTCAAGGTGCAGAGTTTTTGAAAATTCGCACGCGGCCAGCAAGCGCACTAATTCAATACACTTATTTTAAACCACACTATGTCTGAAACGAGTTGTCGTTTTAAGACTAAATTGATGAAAATAGATATAACAGTGATTTTGGAGTATCCTACTTACTTAGTGTAATTTAATACTCGAAGTATTCTTGCCAAAAAGGGCACGTACGCACACAGTAATTTAATCTAGTGTCGTTTGAAACATACTTTAGCTAAAATAACAACTTGAACAAGAAGACCAACAATGGGGTTACGAAAACAGTCGAAATTGTGCCCAAATTTGCATAAACAGTTCGTCTAAAAAGATAACTTTAAACTAGATTCAACCAACTTTAATGCTGTCGAATTTTGTGAGTGTTTGATCACATATTTCTACTCAAAAATACCCTTAAAAATATCGTATCTGCTCACTTGAGTTCGGTGTTCATCGTTTTTGTGATTTCCGACTTCTATTTTGAATAAAGTTTGGAGAAATCCTCATCTTTTTGGCTGAAAATCTCGCGGATGGTTCATAGAAGAACTTGGCCCCAAGACGTCAATACATTTGCTTTCCTTTCATGCCAAATTTTCGTTGTAAATTATTCAAAAACCTCTTCTTTCTTCACTTTTAAAACTTGCTGTAAAACCATTCTTTGCAACAGTATCGCCATTGTTCATTATTTTTAAAAAACTAAGGTTTTAAACTTGAAAAACTTTGCGAGTTTTTGGCCGATTTTCTTGCATGATACACGTTGAAAAGCTTGAATTTCACGTTCTATTTTCGTATCCATTGCTAGGCAACCCGATAAACACGTGCTCAAATATCATGCCCGCAAGTTCAGGAGTCATGTCAGGGCGCATTGCCACGTACCCCCTTGCCAATCTCAGGGCGCATTCGGGTGCATTGCCGCTTAATGAGTTAAAGAACATCACGGCAAGGTTTTTCCCATTGAACAGTCGGGATACTTTTTGCTATTTGTTTGAAAACAAAAACTCTGGTTTTAAATAAGTTTTAAATTGTCCATGAATATGTTTGATACAGTAAAATAATAAAGGAATCCTACCTTTCAAGTTAAATACAACATTTTGTGCTTCTTTCGTTTTCTGGGGACGATTTTTTCAATATTTTGTCGATTTTGAAACCAAATTTGCAGAGTCATTCTTTTTGAAAAGCATTATTTACTACCCAGGTGGTAAATAATGCCTCAGATTCAGGGGCGGATCCAGGATTTTACAATGTAGTTTTGCGAGCGGTGAATGCGCAAGGCACCAAGGGGGGGTCTGTCCCCCAGGAAATTTTATATTTTTTAACCTCAGAAATGCAATTTGCATCACTCTGAAAGCAGCTTCAATAAAAAATTAACTTCATGAAATGGGAGATAATTATAGCAACTATCAGTCTGACTGACTCTCACAACTCGTTCCTTAGGGAAAAGTGAAGGAGAAGTACTTGCAAAAATGTGATAATTGTGGAAGATGTTTCATTTCATCAAATTACGGATTGCTAGTATTATGTTTAACTATCTCATGATAGTAATACACTCATTTTTGTTGCCTAATAGCCTTATCATTGATCACTTGACTAGTAATCACTACAGTGTCATATTACTCAAATAAACATATATCAATATTAAAGTCTTAACATTCATCTATAAAACCGGACCCTATATATCCTATCTATACTGCATTAATGCATTTATATAGGTTATCCTCCATATTAATAGCCTTCTGAGTTCTGACGGTCCTTCAACCGCAGAATTAGAAATATCCAAATTTGTTGTGTAAATCAAAACTCATAGCTAAATCTAAATCAAGATACGCATATTCAAATTACAATTTAACATATGTATGGTGCGTATCTTGTTCGCTTATAAATATTGTTATGCTGTCTAAAATGAAATAAAATTTACATCTCACATTAAATTTACCTTATTGCACTTCAGAATAAAGATCTCGGCGCCAATACTTCTACTCAAACAGTCAAACTGTAGTTCGCACTACTCATGGGGCCTAGCACCTGCTCACTGAATCGAACTCTCCGATATTTACAATCCTGGACAAAACGTTGTGGACAACCCACAGCCTCGAATGGCGTTTTTTCTAAACAATTATCCCCCCGCTCCCCCAAGTCAATGTTGAATGGGATTTTTCATGAAATACGAAGTGTGGTTAAGTCGGACATGCAACATTGAAGGGGGGGAGTGGGGGATGTGCAAGTACATTCAAGTTTTAGGTGTTTGTTATGATTTTTGCAAAAGTGGGTTAAGTGTCCACATAAGTTTTGGCCCGGATGGTCTGAAAATCACTGCAGAAAATAATACACGATTCTTGTATTTAATATGATACAAAACGGCCAAAAATATGCTTTGTAAGTAAAATTGCGCTTATTTTCATCTCAATAATCCATTCTTGACCATTTTTTGAAAAAAATTATCCGGTAAGACACAGATCTCCTAAGCAAAAAACACGCGCCCATGAGCCTAATTTTTAGCAATAATTAGTAAATATGTGACAAGAGTGACAGGAATATGCATTGTACTAGTTCCAAGTTTGTTTATGCATTCTTGAAGTGCTTGAGAATCAAATTTATACAACTAAATGACATTTTTCATACAAGTATTAAAAATTCGTTAACTTCACTAAGTCTTGCTGCTTACGATATATGCTAGTATGTTTGTCTGTTTTAACTATACTGTATATTACAGCTTCCTTCTGACAGTTCAATTTCAAGGTACATCTAAAACTTGCTGAATACAATGCTTGACAGAAAACTATACATGATTTAAGACGGGAACTACACATCTGAAATATATTAAGTTACAGGGCTTTGCTGTAATTATTAAGTTGATATGTTATACTTTCCGATCGAATGACGTGATGTGTAGCATAATATTCAAAGCTCGAATCATGGTCTACACTTTTTTTGCAGTGATTTTAGAAGTATATAAGTGCACAATCGATAAAAAGTATAGATTAAAAGGCTCGTCGATTCCTTTACTGCGTAAATTATGAAAGCATTCTAATAACAAGTTTAATATGTAGGTAGTTCCGTAAGAAGAAATCGTTACGTTTCAATTCACTAATTGTATGTAATTCAAGTCCGAAGTTACTGTAGACCGTGCTAGTCGGCGCACAGTATTGAAAAGTGTAATGCAATATTTCATTGTTTGACAAACAATAGTAATATAATATTTACAAATATAAGTGCATTGTATGTATTTAATGGCTGTAGTTGTATCGAATGTGAGTAACAGTTTATGATAAGCACTTATGTTTGGAAATGCTAAGAATCTTCAATGTCATATTATATTGCCTTTCAAATGGCTAAAAAGGTTAACATGATTATTTCATTTTAGGTACTGAAGCTTTTCCAGTCTGATATTGCGAGGTTCTTGTCATTGGCACGCAATATATTATAGGCTATGTATAAAAATATAGGCTGTTCAAAATTATAAGAGTCGTTAATATCACTAAATGTGCAAAAATACAATTATTTATTCCAAAGAATAAGGTAATTGCTGCATTTCTTGAGACGTTCTGGAATCATACTGAATCTCCGTGATACGACACTGAAAATTTTATGCACCGTCGATTTCTCTCCTATTAAAGCTTAAATGTGCTCCTTGGCTACGTATCTGAACTGTAATGTCGGTTTACCTTTCATGTATCAGATTGCGAAAAAGTTATGCTCGCACCTATTCAGTATAGTTCAGTTTTACGCACGCTTCCCACAAATGAGCTTATATTTGCAACATCCAGAAGTGACGTAATTGCTAATAGTGATGTCATCAGCGATCAAACTGTATAATAAAAAACTTAGAATACATAGGTATGCATTATAGTCACATCAGACGTATCAAATGTTAAAGAGCAAGCGACAAAACAGCGCTTCTCAATACCCATCATTTTTCAGACAATCCTGGACAAAACATTGTGGACAACCCACAGCCATTGGCCTCGAATGGCGTTTTTTCTAAACAATTATCCCCCCGCTCCCCCAAGTCAATGTTGAATAGGTTTTTTCATGAAATACGAAGTGTGGTTAAGTCGGACATGCAACATTGAAGGGGGGGAGTGGGGGATGTGCAAGTAAATTCAAGTTTTAGGTGTTTGTTATGATTTTTGCAAAAGTGGGTTAAGTGTCCACATAAGTTTTGGCCCGGATTGTAGCGTCGATTTTCCTCCCAAGATCAGCACGACAGTCTTGTAAGACAGCTAAATTATTCACCGCAATTGCGGATTGAACCAATTCGAGAATACTACAAGGATTGGAGCAGCAGACATTTCCGAATTTTCCGTAGAGCTCCAACATCACACTTCGAATGAGCGCACGCTTGTAAAGACTTTAGCACTCGTCAAATATTAATGATATTCCGACTTAACGGAGTGCCCCTGACTTTTGTAAATCGGTCAGAACTCCCCACAGATCAGTCAAAATCGCTAAAAATCGCTTGTTTCCATGGCAATAAGCATCTAGACCAATCAGAACGCTGGATTTTGACTTTTTGAACGACCGACTTTGCGTATGTCAGCAGCTCATTGACTTGACTAAACTCGTCGGCTCAGCCACTGTATGAAATTTGATCATTGGTCTACAGTTCGATTGGAATGTTAATTGCTAGCGCTGGATGATAATAGATACTGGACTGATACTTGTTGTGTTGGTGTAGTGTACTCAGGTGAATAAGATGCTTGTGATGTTACTCTGAGTGTATATCCACACCGGGCAGGCTTGAAAAATATGCCTGACCACGGTGGGAACTGTTCTGTTATAAGGTGTCGCTGGACACTGGACTATTATAAGGTGTTGCTGCATGATAAAAAATAACTGGACTTTTGGTCGAATGTTTAAGACTTTAATTAAGTTTGCAATTTTTACGTTAGTCACGTGACTGGTTTGAAGACCCCTAGATCCGCCCCTGCTCAGATTTACTAGTCAATTAGCCAATCAGGACGCACAAAAGCTCATTTGATATGCAAAATTTATACTAAATAGTATTAATATACTTTTTTTCAAAGCTGATGTCAAACAGCATAGAAATGAATTCACAAACATTATATCTTTTTAAGGTACAATACACATTACGTAAGTTAGACAATGTAACTTATGTCGTGCCTCCGGGTTAAAGAACGAAGTGTCAACCAAACTAGACGATTATTGTATTTTTCAATTTCTCTATGCTTCATCCAGTTCAGATTTACCACCAACAAAATTTGTTCCTCTGTCACATCTTAGCACTGATGGTGGTCCCCGAATAGCGAAGAAATGTCTCAGAGCACAAATGAATGAGCTTGTATCCATTGTTTCTAAGATCTCAATATGAATGGCTCGACAGTTTAAACAAGTAAATATCAGACTCCATCTCTTTGAATTTGCTGCTCCTCCTCGTAGTTTTCTCGTACGTATGGTCCAGGGTCCGAAAACATCAAAACCAACATTTGTAAATGGTGGCGGTGTGTTTAGTCAATCAGGTGGTAGGTCAGCCATATGTTGTGTCCTCAGTTTTCCTCTGAGCTTTCTACAGACTACACATTGATGAATTATTCTTGAAATCATCCTTTTAACTCCAACGATCCATAGCCCTGCTTGTCTGATAGCCCCATGTGTTATCTGTCTTCCTTGATGGTACACTTTTCCATGGTAATGGCAAACTGCTAGCTTGGCCAGATGACTCCCCTTCGGTAAAATAGCGGGACTTCTTTTAAAGTAAGTAGATGATGATCGTCAGTCTTCCGTAACTTTATTCTGATGGTCAAATTGGATATTGCTCTACGTAGTGAGGACCATTCGGAAAATCTTTCAAATCGGCTTGATCCTAACCCTTGAGCCTTAGAATGTTCGGTAACATAAGTGGTGATTTGGGTGTGAACTTCAGGATCATTTTCATCTATCTCAAAAACTTCGACATCGATTATCTCAGAAGAGGAATCGGTAGAATCAGGATTCTTTAGGAATTCAGGACCGGTAAACCAAAATGAATGCATTAGGTCTTTCGCAGGTTTGCCTCGCGTTGCTATATCCACTGGATTTTCTGTGGAGTCCACGTATTTCCACTGAGTAGGATCTGAAATATGTCGAATTGTCTGGATTCTGTTCGCTACGTAAACGAAAAACCGACGTCTTTCGTTTTGGATATAACCAAGGACTATCCTTGAGTCAGTGTAGAAAACAATTTTGTCCACGTCCATTTTGAGCTCACGTGTAATCCATTTCACTGCTTTAACTGCAAGAACCGCGGCACACAGTTCCAGTCTTGGAATTGCTGTAGCTTGCTTCGGAGCCAATTTTGCTTGCGCGAACACCAACGAAACGTTGATTTTCCCTGTTTGGTTGACCAACTTTAGGTAAACTGCGATCCCAATTGCACCATCGCTGGCGTCCGAAAAGGTGTGGATTTCAACTCTTCTAATGAGCTTTGAGTTCACTGGAAGAAAGCACCTTGGTATGAAAACTTTGGTATGGTCGATAAGTGAATCTTTCCAATTTTGCCATTTTCTTCGAAAGGGAATAGGAAGCGGGTCGTCCCAGCCACGTGGTTTGTTGCCATTTTCTGTTGTAGTCAATTGACGTAATGAAGTCTTCCAGATAACGAGACTGGGGTTGCGAGACCAAGAGGATCGTAAATGGAATTGATGACGGACAGAACTCTGCGACGGGTGAACGGTTTATCAGGCAAGTCGATTCTAAACGTTAGAATGTCTCTTTGTAAGTTCCACATTACACCCAGAGATAATTGAGAGGGTAAAGGATCTCGACGGAAATCTAGGTTTTGCATGTTGTCGACTCGGTCTTCAGGTGGTATAGCTTCCATAACCGTAGCTGAGTTTGATGCAACCTTGTGTAATCTGATATTTGCTGTCGCCAACATCGACTGCGTATTTTTAATGAAGTTAATGGCTTCCTCGCTGGTCGAGCACGATGTTAGACCATCGTCAACATAGAAGTCGTTTTTAACGAAATCCTTGGCGGTGTGACCAAATTTCTCCTCGCCATCGTCAGCAGTTTTTTGAAGGCCAAACATCGCAACAGCTGGACTGGAAGTGTTACCAAATAGATGCACCGTCATTTGATACTCAATAATCTTTTTCATACGGTCGTTGTCTTCGAACCAGAGAAATTGTAACAAGTCATGGTGCTCGGGTTTCACAAAAAAATTGTAGAACATTTGTTCTATATCACAAGTAACAGCGACGGTGTTACGTCTAAATCTAATGAGTATTCCTAAAAGATTGTTCAATATGTCGGGACCCAATAACAGTTCTTTGTTAAGTGAAGTTCCTTCGAATTCCGCAGAAGAGTCGAATACTATGCGAATCTTTCCAGGTTTTCGTGGGTGGTAAACACCAAAATGGGGTAGGTACCAAATTTTTCCCGAAAGGCCCTTTTTGTTTGTTAGCTTATTGTCCGGAACTGGAATAGCGTGACCACGTTGCAATAGTTTCTTCATGAATTCAAAATAATCTCTTTCCATCTGAGGTTTTCGTTTAAAGGTCCGTAGCAAATTGTTCATACGACTCGAAGCTTGTTCTCGGTTGTTTGGAAAGGATACATCAGCATTTCGAAGAGGCAACGGCATTTCCCAATTTCCATTTTCATTTTTATGAATTTCTGACTGCATGACTTTCACGAACCGCTGGTCTTCGATGGACATACTTGGCTCATTGTCACGATCGGTGGTCTGAAAGACGTCATTGAAATTTTCCGTTTCTTCATAGCATTCTTTCACCTCAAACTTGTTTGGACAAGGTATGAATTCATGATAGAAATCATTACTTCGATATGCGGACTTTATTTCAGGTTGAATGTCTACATCATGTTTGACTTCGCCAGACGAACCATGGATGACAGCAGGGTCGCATAATATAGCGGACCGCAGAACCATTGGTCCCAGAAAATTTTTGAGGTTGGCAGAAAAAAATGGGAGGGTAAAACTTAAGTCTCAAAAGGAAAAAAAAATTAAAGAGAAAGAAAGAAAGAAAGGAAAAACAGAAAGGAAGAAAATGAGAAAAAATTACATAATTGAGTAATAAGCTGTAGGTAGAGGAACTAGTGATGTTTGCAACATGCAAGTAATACAAGTTTCCAATATACTGGTGTCACAGGAGATTCGCCCCCCACAGGAGATTCGCCACCCCTTTAGGAATTTCGCCCCCCCCCCCATATAAATTTTGAATTTTTGATCTAAAAACAAAACGATTGCAAGTTGAAAAGATTTGTTGTGTGATTTATTTATTTATTACAAGGAGACAAAATTACATACACATTTTAAGCTTTTTAGCAGCTGGTGGTGTGCACTGTTGGCATAACCACTCATTTGAGGTACTTAAACTAGTGTCATATGCATATTCTACACATCTAAAGTGGAACCATTGCCCACAGAGATCGCATAAAATCATGTTGTTGTATTCTTCTAGCAGTTTACATTCACATAAGGTTGCGATTGTGACGGTGTGTTGTCTTGGCTGTGCTGCTGGTTTTTGTTGTGTTTGGGGGAGGTGGGTCAGTTCTCTATTCTCAAAACAGGAGAGAAGATGGCTACTTACACTATAGCCATTCAATCATTGCATGTTTATGTCACTTATATTATAATAATATCAATAACATATTATAAAAACAATCACATAAGAACAATCGCTATTTTATCAATAGCATTGTTAACAATCCTGTCATGGTAATCACTTGCTAACAATAAACTATTAGGATTAATTGTCAACTTTCCATGTCAGTGTCAGTGATGTAATCTTGATCCTTGACTTCCGCAAAGAAAATTGCATGATATATATCTGGTGTGGTTTATTCAAATAATTTCATGATACTTTGATTTTATTAGTGCTTTAAACATTTGAGAATGTAACTCTGCAAAACTAAAAGCTTTTTTGAAACATATATTATTAGAGTATTGCCTATTGGCAAGTTCTACCCTTCGCTTCTGAAATTTACAAACTATATTGAAATAATGCAAGTAAAAAATAGTGCCAACTTATAAGGCATACATTTTCCGATAACGATAAAACATGGATGCAAAACAATACCAATAATTACAATAACAACCATGGTGATTACCTTTTAACAATGATTTTAGGGATTAACACTGAAAATGCAAAATATGCATGGTGTGCTGTGAAGCGTCATAAGTCCTATTGATCTACTGTAACTGTGTAAGCCCTTTGGATACATGTAATTGTAAATTTGTATTCTTACAGGGCTTCAAATAACGATAATCTTTCCATGTTTCGTGCACCAATATAGTAAACGTTATGTACTGGATATTATAGTGTATTTCCTAAAGGGAGCCGAAATTCCTAGGACTTTAAGTCCTAGGACTTTAATTGGGGGGGGGGGGGCAAAAATCCTGGGACACCGGTACATGCGGCACTCCAGCAGCCTGATATTATGGTCCACGATAGGCAAGACAGCAGTCTAGTCTATATTAAGACGAAATCCTCTACGTGTATTAGCCACTTCTGAAAATACCACTCCAGTTATATATAAATACAACAACTCATTTAACAACTACAGTATGCATATTAAAAAGTCTACCAGTGTGGTGATTTCTTACAATGTAGTAAAAAATGTAAGCAATATGTTCCAATACACAACAGCCTTCTGCCCTTCTCATGAACTTTCATCCATTAATTAAGACGATATTCATATTCATAACAAATATATTAAAATTATAAGAATCTAGAATCTTAAACTGCAGACAGTTCCCAGTAGTCACTTTCGTCATTTATTAAAATGTAAATGTTTGTTGTTAAATTAAAATATAAAGAGTATTTATTCTGCAGCCATGTTGAAATACATCTACCCTGTTGGCAGTGGCTTCGGAGCTGAGGAGAAACCACTGTGAGCAAACAAATGACTTTCTATTGAGCATGTGCAAAGATCACATGGTGGAACGTACATCACTAATTTGACTTCATTTCCTGTAGTTTGACAGTTTGTTATCTGTACGTAAACAAGTGTGGCATACATAGATATCTTATATACACTAGATAGCGCATCTCTTTTAGTAAAATTGAAGCCAAGAATATTCCAGCGGTTACCCCCATTTGAATAGATGGCGGCCATATTGGTCGTTCCCACTTGCTAATAAACGCTTAACTAGGGATCCAAGGATAGTGTGAAGTTTCAAAAGAAAGACTACTATATAGGCTCGCTGACAACCTAGAAAAGCTGATGGCTTACACTACGAAATAAACAATTACCAAAGGCATTTCATCTCATTCATTATAATGCGTTCGGCACACGAGTAGCGTAACGTTTGAAACAAGCCTAACACATCGGAAACGTGCCTTGTGAAACTGCACAATTTATCTATTTATGTAATGCTACATGCATGCTAAATTTCAATTGTTTCACCAATAACCAAATTTTGCATATTCTAAATTTTCATTTGCATTTGCATTTGCAGCTGTCGCTAAAAGTATCCCCAAGAGGCTACTGCTATGCTAAACTTATCTAAAACTATAATTGAAATAGCTGTATACGATATGTTATGAACAATAAGCACTACGTAGTTATATCATTGAAAGGAAGCATTTTATCTTCATCCGTTCCGTATTTTATCCGCATATCCGTTCCGTGGATCCGCTCCATCCGCTTCCGCATTTTAACCTAATTGTGACATGTTTCACAATAACAAGTCTCATTGACCTTTGACTTTTCGAAGGTCACGTTGTGTCTATTTTCAGCTTTTCGCATACGTTGAATAATGTCACTTTAGATTTCAATAGTTTCACAGTTATAGCTGCAGTGTTTATTAAAGCAGTTTTGACAAGCTTTGATACAGTTGTGTGTACAGAATACTACAGATTCATTCTCGTTTTAGATTCTCGATTAGAGTTATCGTTGCACTGAACAGGACTTTGCACCGTTGACAACGGCGTTGTGCTAGACAGTAAACAAGGTCCGTGACAGTACACGTTGGCTACATGTACCTCCTTGCTTTTTTCTTCCATTGCATAAATCTTGTTGACGAGCCAAGCGATTGGCGATAACACGTTGGCGATAATTGCACATTGGCTATCTCCTCGTCTTTCTTATTTAAATAAGGAGCTCTGACTCAACTGATTTCTTTCGTCTCGCAATATTTTCTTCGTAAACGCCTGTACAAACACGGAAACACCCGCTTCTGTTTAATAGTTGTTTACGCTTTATTGATCTGATGCAGATCTGATGCAATTTTTCGCTCTTTGTACTGAGTTCTGTGATGTAGCACCTTTATATACAGTCAATGACAATGTATAATGAAATACACGGTCTAAATAATATCGATGGGCACTTAATTGAATGCCGGTAATCATAACATCAATTTATATATTATATTATTGCGTTGAATCTCAAAGATTTTCTCAATATTCATGTCTGAAATGTTTATATACTTGAAAACAACACTGTCTCGCTTCTCCATACGTACTGTACCAACGTATAATGAGTATACCGTGAAAATAATATCAGCACCTCAATTGATTGCCTAGAATCTCAAAGATTTTCGACTCAATATTTAATACGTCTGAAATGTTTATACACTTGAGTGTTGACTGCACTGTCTAGGCGGTCTAGCTCCTTCCTAGCTCTGTATAATGAATATACCGTCTAAATATTATCGGCACTTAATTGAACGCCCGTAATGCATAAGATCAATTTATTTATTGCGTAGATTTTCGAAAATTTACTCAATATTCACGTCTGAAATGTTTATGCATCTGAAAACAACACTGTCACTCCTTCCTAGTATATCGTCACGCCATCGTGATCTACGGCTTGATAGCGCATGCGCATTTGCCCTACTAAAGAAAAATCGGGTGTTCCGGGGTAAAGATCCTTTACAGATGTAAGATCCTTTACAGATAGAATGTACTATAGAACTTATTGTAGTTATATAGGGCTCTCGTTGATAACAGACCAGTTGTGGTCTGATGAGACCACCCTATCAAAATAAAAGTTTTATCTATCTATCTATCTACATAATATGAGAAGCGAATGTTCTAAAATTTACAAAAAATTACAATAACAAAAGCGATTCCTCGAAATTTTTGTGAACTTGCCAAAAGGATAACAGAATATGTAAATAAGTTAACTGAAATTGCTTAAATAACCTTCAAAGTACTGACAAAGCACAATAAATCACTACGAACATAAATCGTATACACCCCCCGGAAAGTTTACTGTATGACTGACTGATAAGTTTGAATTTCTCCCCAGTCATCACAATACTGTGAAGTTTCGAAGAAACTTCACACTAAAAACAACAATAACTTTCATCATTTGAATGGCTTAAAAATGTATTTGGAATAGGATTAACTTAATGTTTATGTTCCCTGTTTAAGAAATAGAAAACATGCGAATCTTCTCAGTTTCATGGGAACGACCTGAGACTGCAATCACGGCTTCAATTTTTGAATTGCAGAATAATTAGATGCACTATCTAGTGTATATAAGATATCTATGGTGGCATAGTACTGCTTTATTTTTTGTCTGTCAGTTTTAATCGAACAGCTTTTTATTCTACATTCCTAGTGCGTGCAGAAAATATTTTTGTTGGCTTTGTGGTCCCAGAAAGTAAAATATTTTATGCAGCTCTGGATGACAGTACGATGTGTTTGAACATGAACAGGTGCTCCTTGCCGATTGACACACAATCGTCCACACACAGTCCAACCAATGGCCAACTTGTGCGCCCATGGTGCTCCTTTGGGACCATTGCGAACTTCCCGAACTTTCATGATCTCTGGTGCATCGCGACCAATCAGCAATTGAACCTGAGCTTTCGTATCCAGTGGAGGTATTTCATCCGCGATTTTGCGAAGATGTTCATATTGCTTGACTAATTGTGTTGTTGGGATTTCATGTTTCTCTGTGGGGATGTTGTCACATTCCACCAAGGTTGGTAGCTGTTTGGAAACTCCGTTCATTGAAGTTATCGTCAGTCCTGAAACACGACGTCCATATTTGGTTTCCTTCTTTGCACTACAAGTGGACAGAAAATATTTATCTTTCGTTCCAGTTATTCCCAATTCATCAACCAACTTCGGACTAATCAAAGAAGCGTTGCTTTGTTCATCAATTAATGCGTAGACTTTTGTTATTTTGTTTGGTCTTTGCGGGTGAAATATATTGAGCAACACAATTTTACTGCAGGACACTCCACCGAAAGTCTTACGTCCAACGTTCGTATTAGCTGATGACACTTCTTCCTCTTCTTGCCTTTTCTTTCTCTCCATATGAAGCATTTCAAGTGACGGTCGCTACCACACTTAGTGCATTTGACTTTCCTTTTACATTCTTTGGCTAGATGTTTCTGCATCAGACAACGATAACAAAGTCCAGCTTTTTTCAACCATTGCGTTCTTTCTTGCAGAGTTTTTTGTGAAAAGGCTTTGCATTCCGGTAAGTTGTGGGCTTTCATATCATGAAACGTGCAGTATTTCTCATTATCCGATTCTTCGATTATCTCTACGTCTTCTTTCAAAACTTTGTAATCGCGTCCCCATGTGGCACCTTTCTCCTTTCGCGTACTTTCAAACGTGGCTGTGACGTTTGGATGGTTGCGTAGTAACGATTGTTTCTCTATCATGTCAGCGAAAGCCTGAAAATCTGGATAAGCATCGTGATTTTCTTCTGCATATTCTACCACTATTTTCTCCCATCTTCGGCGAATGTATTCTGGCAAACTGTTCAAGATAGGTCGAATTGCAATTGAGTAATTCAGACATCCGAGACCAGGAAGTTGGTCGATCTGGCGGGCTATGTCAATACATAGGTCTGAAAATGCCTGGAGCTTTTTTCTTTCGTGTTCTCCAAACTTCGCTTGCTCTTTTAATCTCACCAGAAAGGTATTCGTGATGGTAGCAGCGTTGCCATATCGTTTCTCCAATTCTTTCCAAAGATCATTTAACAGCACTGACATGTTATTGCTCTGTCTCTTGCGGAAACTATCCACCAATTTCTGAGGTCCAGCTCTTGTGTACGTATGTAAATAGTTCATCTCTTGCTCTGGAGTTACATCTGTATCATGCAGCATGCCTTTCAATCCGCTCTTCCATGGATGAAACATGGTTGGGTCGCCAGAAAATAGGTCAGGATGGCACTTCGGAAGACTTATTCGCGCTTGATTCGAGGCCAATTTTTCGTTTGTTGTGGCAACTTTCATACTTCCCTGAAGTATTGCCCCGAGGTTACCGTGGACTTCTTGGGTTTGTGACTTGATGTGCAGCTCATTGTCTGTATGAGACAATTCTACGTCCATCATTCGTGGTTTTTCAGTGCGCATACGAACACCCAAATTCTTTGCTTCCAATCTTTTAGATTCTAGCTGGGTCTTGTCCCGTTGTTGGTCCTGTATCCAGGCTTTAGTGCGTAGCCTTGACATTACGCTAGATCTTTCGCCTTCCTCCGATTTGTTCGAAGATGACCTTTCTTCGTTAATGGACTGTTCAATGGCCTTGAGTTTCGCTTCGGCTGAAGCTTTCCTTTTCGTTGCTGCCAGAACCGCCATATCTCTTTTGTGTTGTGCCCTTGCTGCGATTCGATCCCGTTCTTCTTCGGCTTCCAGTTGTTTTCTTTCGTTCTCTCTCTCAGTTATTAATACATCGTATTCTGCTTTTTTCCTTGCCGCGGCTGCGTCTGCCAGTGCTTTCATTCGAGCAGAGGTTGACGATGCATAGGATGATCTAGATCGCTTTGAACGTCCCAACGATCTTGAGTCTTTTAAAACGACCTCGTCCTTTTCATCTGTACTCTTCAATTTCTTAGTCAGTTGCTGTCGTGCATTCAATTTCTCAGTCACTTGGCATAGGGCTGATTCAGCAGATTGAATATACTTTATACTTGTAGCTTTAACTTGGCTTTCCACGTCGGCACTTTCACCCCATCTGTTCTCGGTAAACAAGCGTTCTAAGTTTCTGTAGCTACTTTCAAAAGCTTGTTTGTTTATCTCCAACGAAACAGTTACGCGCTCAAGCATGGTTGTGTCGTGTTCCCCTTCAATAGCGCTGTGCACCGATGCAATTGCTCTCTGCAGAAGTTTTGTTTGCTTGTTAAATGCCCCCGTTTTCTCGACCAATGAGTTCTGAAACCCTTTTCGCGTTGGGATTCGTTCTCGTCTAATTTTCGCATCTGTAAATTCGGCCATATCCATTTGATTCTTTTCTGCAGAACTCTCAGACATTCAAGTTGTTGATTTGTATTTCAAACTCGAAATTATTCAATGTTCAATAATCCGTAACATAATAGACGTTTAGCGACGCGAGACCAGGCGATATATTCCAACAAATGAGAGCGTTCCAAGTAAGATTTTGGACATGATTAAACTGGCAATTATAAGATTGTATGCACATAATATTAATTAAGACAAATAAAATGCTGAAGTATACAAGTAATTGCATGAGCACATCACATGTTAAACGATTACTTCAGACAATCATGCTAAGCAATTGTTAAGTTAATTAACATAAATAAACAATTACTACTTACATTAGTAGAAGGATGACCTTGAATAAGCAGAATCGTGTTTATCCTTTGTATTCGACTTAACTCATGGCATCTCATGAACATGATACCATATATTAAACATGCAGCTGGAATTTTCTTTTCAGGAAGATACATGATATCAAGTAGCTTGGACAATATGTCTGATACAACTGGACAGCGAGTAGAAAGTTCATTCATCACTTCAGTCATCCAATTTTCATCAGACATTCCTTCATATGATCTTTTCCGCAATACTGATGGCTCACTTCTTCTGCCAATTTCAACCCACTCTTCATTTGCCTTGGACATACCATCATTGATTGCCTGAGTGGTTTCATACTGGAAGGAAAAGGGTTGACTGTCTAAAAAAACACAATAACTGAAATTAGTTTATCTTAGGATACAGTGATCTTGTATTTCCTTTAGAGGGTACAGATACTGTTAGTAGTGATCACGGTGTAGTGACATATACATACACAGTAATTAAAAACCCTTTTCCGTGATTGCAGAGAATTATTTTTGCATGTTTGCATGCATGCAGGTTGTTATAGTAATGTAAAAGAATTGTAAGCATGCAAACATGCAAAACTTAAACCTTGGCTGCCTGGATCGATTGGGGTCAAGGGAATATGATTTTTCAGTGGCACAATGTAAAGTCTCATATTATTTATGCATTATGATGTTGCATCAGAAGTCTAAATACTACACAATATTTGTAACAGCTAGAGGTGGATAAGAATGAAATGGTATGTAATAGAGGTGCTGTTTCACTCAACTCTCTTAATGTTTAAATGTTTGTAGTAAACTTGTAATAACACACAATATTTGTATACAGACATGGATAAGAATGAAATGGTATATATCAAATAGAGGTGCTGTTTCACTAAACTCTATTGTTTAAATGTTTGTAGTAAACTTGTAGTAAGCACACATGTACATACACTTTTTTATAAGAACAAACTTAATATGAGCATTGTGAGCCTTAAAATGGAAAAAAATTGGAACACTTAAGCCTGGGCAAATTTCACTGGTTCTGATAAAAAAGTGTAGTTGAATACTTGAATGTCATACATTTTGCCACATGTTATGACTTAAATGTCATACATTTTACCACATGTAATGTATAATACCCTATGATAATACCATACAGTAATACGGTATTTGTCTTCATAAATTATGTATGAATTTATGCACGGTTTATTAAATAATCAACACACTTATTCATATATTACTATTTCGTTTTACATTTATACAGCTTGAGAGACAAAATAATAGTTATTAAACTAGAATGAATACTCTCATTGTGTATGAATGTGCTCATTGTGTGATCAATTACTGTAAGTTTCAGGGTTTTGGAAAACGTTTTACAATCACAGATTCTATATCAAACTGTTAAATTCGCATTCCATACAAAAGCGGTTATATCATGCTTTTTTGCGCATTTAATACAAGCATAGTTAATATAGAAGACCGAGTTTGGAAGGCCGGCAAACTTCAAAGCAACACGTGATCAAATGGGATACCATGTTACAAAGTACGTCACGTGACAGCTTATAGTGCATTCGAGCTGCAATTCATAGTAGAAACTTATAGAAAATAGAGGGATCTTTGTCTAAAATCACCATTTTCGCGTCTCATACGAGGTCTATGGAGCCATGCGGCATTGAATACATGGAGATGGACGAAGAGAGTTCTTTGCCATTTTATGAAGGCAATGGAGCCTATAGTTCGGGTTTTGAAGACGATTTTGAGCAAACTCTTGCTAATGCTTGGATATGGACTTCGAGGTGGTGATGATCGAGGTTCAAAATTCTCATGAAGAGGTGAGTTAAATATCAAAATAACTTATAAAAGTAAGCCGTGCCTTTTCAATAACCTCACCTATAATTTAACTTGAATCTAGGTTGAAGGAAATAAGCAATTCCCTTGCGACTTTTGTGAGAAAATTTGCAAGTCAAAGGGTGGTCTAACAAAACATCAACATCCTTCTGAAGCTTTATATTATAAATTAAAAGAAAGAAGAGCAAAGAAAACTTTCTAAAGGAGTTTCATGGCAATACAAACGCCCATTGGCAACAATATTTTCATCCTTATCGTGACAAGAAGATGATGTTTTTTTATCCTAATTCATCTCCCAGAGCGTTTGTTGACATGTATTGAGCAACCATTTGACTCTGAGGTAATTGTTTTCTGAGTTTCTGACATAGTTATATTTATCAGTTTGACCTAGCTAGCTAGATGGTGTATGTCTGGAGGTAGTGTATTTCAATAAGGTCTATAAATTGTATAATATATAATACTGGTCAAACCTATATAAAGTTCCCTCAAATTATTTAATAATTTTAAAATACAACTACCCTGTACCCACAACCATCTTGGTTTCCAAATGGTAATGGACCAGGGTAATACCCCTGGGTAGAAATATAGTAGCTCAATTTAACCATGCAGTGTATTAGCATTTATTGTGTTTTTATTAACTTATTTTAGGAAGAAGTTTCTGTATCATCACAAGAGCTTGGCCATTGACCTATTTGGCTGGTTATG
>CACRXK020000251.1:76074-95544 GCA_902702795.2 Paramuricea clavata
TGCAAAGTTGACATGACAACTAACCAGAAAGCACTAAGAGGTGTGCACACTATAAGGGGCCCATAAAGCAATACCTGGCCCACATCGACCCTTTATCGTGTATGGTCCATTGTTATAGTCTGTATATACCACATAATTTTTAATTGATTACTTTAGTATGCTGTTTACATTTCCAGAAATACAATTTTACCACACATACTAACGGAACATAATGACAAATAGCATACAGCCAGTATAAACTATAGTGTAGACTGCAGAAAATGTAACTGAAATTGAAGACTTGGCATATAATATGCAGACTTTAAAAACGCATTAATAATTCATGAGGAAGCGCTATTTATAGAACTATAACATTGAACTACATTGTTTACCACATTGACAGTATATAGTGCTTAATCAGATGCTTACGCGTGTGCTTGGGTTGAAGGGCTTAATAGATAAAATAACAATAACTAAGTACGTCTTATGTAATAATTTAGTCTTACTGCATTTATATAAATGCAGTAAGATTTGCCCGTTGTCAGAGCCTGTGATCGATGACATTAGCTGCCATCGTTATTTAATATAAACATAAAGAACCATCGTCTCTTTGTATGCCTGTGCTCCGGAGCAAAATTTCCATTTTACAGTCACAACAATATCGCAATATAAGATGGGAGTTGTTTATACTTATACGACCCATTATAGGTAGTATACGGTATTGTCTATTGAGTTATTTTTAATAAAATGTGCAAGCTAATTTATATCAAAACGATCGTGACCACAGGAGCTTTTTTATATTCTGTATCACTCTTTTCTTTGTTAGATAATATAATAGGCCGTGGGCTGTTGACCAAAATTATTTCGGTTCGTGACCCCCATGTGAGAAATACTTGGTTTGGGGTTTATTTGAAATATATATAGGTACATCACTACCAAAAAAAGTTCCCAAGCAAAAAAGTTGCCCAATCTCGAGAAAATGGGTAATCAATGATTATATATCCTCTATTAAATTGAATTACAGCAAAAATATGAGAAATTCTGTATTCAATTACAATAAAAATGACTTGCATCATCGGAAAACGTACAAAAACCCGCATACAAGACTTTTAAACAGTTTTTTGATTTTTCGAATAGTCTTTGAGTTATATTGCTGTTTTAAATGTGAAAATTGGACCAAAATGTCGCAATGAGGACTGGGTACTAGGTCAAGAACGCGTTTTGACAGCGTATAACTCGAAAACAATTACAGATATAAAAAAAACTGTTTAAATGTCTTATATGTAGGTTTTTGTAAGCTTTCTGATAATGCAAGTCATTTTTGTGGTAATGGAATACAAAATTTTACATTTTCTTGCTGTAATACAATTTAATAGAGGATAATCACTGATCACCCATTTTCTCGGTATTGGGCAGGTTTTTTGCTTGGGAACTTTTTGTGGTAATTAAGCATCTATGGTTCTATGAATTGAACCACAGAAAATCTATTTCCCAGATGGGTGCCACGAAATTGCTTTTCTAGGCACTTTTTTGCACAACAGCCCACGGCCTATAAGCACAAAAACAAGGTTAAAATTGACTGCATCTTTGACTTTGATCGACCCGTTGTATACACGACATCGTACTGCGACTCCTCTGACACCGCCACATTAAAATTGGCGCAGTACAGAGCACGTGTGTTGTTTCATTTGATTTTTTTTGCACGGAGGGCGAGAAAGTACCTACACATATTAGCCATTCATATCTTAAAATTGATATTTATTTTATGTTTGTTTCTCTAAATGCTAGATAATGTAAATCAGAAAACATCTGTCGTTGTGAATAAAAATATAAAATCCTATTTGAAAATTTTTTAATATATATGCTGGCCGAACGTTGCAAAGCTACGGAAATAAATTGCAAGCGCTCCCCCTGGATTGAATTGTTTACACTATACATCGATCGATCGATCCATCCATTGTTGAGTCACGTAATGACGTATGCTTTGCACCCCATCACAATAGTACAAACTTGACTTCGTCAACTTTGCACTAAAAAGGGAGTATGTAATCTATTTAGAAGATGTTGTTCGTCTGTTGTTGAATCTTCCCTATTCTGTTATTCTGTTGTTAGAGTTTAAGGATGTTCTTCGTGTTATTCTTTATAGAGTATTTTATAGCATAATTATAACATTTAAAGAACAATCGTTTGATATAAATAGTGGAGGTTATGAACAGTTAACGAAAGTTCTAACAAACTTTCTTTTTTCAAGAGGGGGTAGTGTGACGTGAAGTCAGTCACGTCATGAACATTCTTCATTGAGACATTACGTCATTATGCTGATTCATGCTTTTGCTATATTTATCGTTTGCGTAGTATCTAAAAATGGTATATATGTAATGTTCCATAAATATCTTTCGGACAGTATATAAGCAGCGAAAGCTTAATTAAGTTAGAAAGATTTAGGAAAAAGAATCAGAGAAAATTAGTTTAGAAATAGTAATTTGTTGTTGATGTTTAAGACGAATATTGATATGGTTGGATTTATTGTTGTCGCAAAGTTCATAAGACTTAGAAGAAGATATTCCAAATACGAAAAAGTCTCCTTGGCCAGCGCATCTCGCTGTGTCTGGTCAAGGAGGCCAACGAGCGTGAAGATTATAAAGATGCAGACATACATTTTTGTACATCCTCACCCATCCTGTAACACCAGAATGTGATCTTATCAATCATTATAAATGTGACCATTGATTATGATAAAACAATAGCAGCAACAAAATCGCCGAAACTCGCAAACTGAATTCAAGAAAGATTAACGAAATATGTTCACACATCAGTTGCAATAATTAACATGCGTTGAAATCAGATTATATTGCAAGTTTGAACATATAGATCTTCGTACAATCGGTACCGCTCGTTGACGGAAACAAACAAAGAAACAAACAAACGAGCGAACGAACGAACAAACGGACGGACGGACGGACGAACGAACGAACGAACCACAGTGAAAGCACAACGTCCGGAAATATGTAACGATGAATACGTCTGCTATACCTTGGCAGTATGTACCAGTGCCTTCGAATCCATCATTACAGGAGCAGTTGTAAGATCCAACAGTATTTGTACAATTGGCATTTTCATGACAATCATTTTCACCAGCACACTCGTCAATCTCTGTGGTAAAAAACATAAAAACAATATTGGAAACAGAAACGTTTGGACTACTAAATTATTACCAGAGATTGGTGGCAAAGACACCTAACACTCGCCTGCGTGTAGTCACTTTAGTGGGTATAAAAAAGAAGTCCTAGCCCGAAAGATAAAATATACTGTTTCATCTCCACGATCCGCTGCTAATTATGACCGCAACTTGTCTTATCTATCCGCTGTTCTTCGTCTCCTATTTATCACTTAGATATTATAAATACGTGTATGGACGTAATAGAAATCTTTCGGAAATTGGGAACCCTTCGCATGAAATAAAACGTGGAATTAAACTTCAGACATGAAGTATGAATGGTAAAAGATTCATCATTACTCATATCGAAATTTTCAGGCCAAAACGAACAATATCACGAAAATAATTAGTAAATTTGATCTTTACTTGTTCTTGATATGTAATCAATTTTAAGAAGACAACTAAATAAATTCACCTTCACAAACAGACCCATCGCCACTGAAGCCCTCATAACAGGTACAGTTGTAACCTCCTCTTGTATTTGTACATGTTGCGTTGCCATCACATTCATGCATGCCACGATCGCACTCATCGATATCTAAAATATTTCATTGCACTTTGTAATGTTTGTAAGTTTCCCGCAACCAGATACAGCTAAATCAATTCAGAATGTTCTCTGAAAACCGAAAAACGTCGAAACACAAGCACGAAAAACACAAAAGACGTGTTTGTTATGATGACATTTATTTATTTATTTACAATTATTTACACACGGTAACATCTCAACCATAGCCCTAAAATATGTAAAAGTTATAATAAACCTATGAAAAAAAAAAGGTTGACATTGATTACCCATGCATGTCATCAGCACATTTATCCTAATCAAGTGATTTAATTCCTGAAGGAGTTAAACTGGTCCTACAAACAACGTGAAAAAGTTAAAAATTCCATTGAATTCTGTCGGCTTTCCATGTAATTGCGTTAGACGAGCAAATAAAATCCGGAAAAGGTTAAAAGGAGGAGAATTCGTATGTTATAAATCAGCGCTTTATCGCTTCCCTTAAATTTAATCCATCCTAATCTACTCTGTCAGTTCCTTGTCATGATGAGCTCTGTTTTCTGTGCGTAGGCTTTTGCGCAATAAACCAATCGTACACCAATTGGAATAATTATGGCAATGTGCGTTATAAGCACATGCCGGTTTATTAATTTATTGTAATGAATAACATAATTATTAATATAACAAATTATTAAGGAAACTAATGTTCGTCAAAGTAATTATTAAGAAAATTGTTCGCACAGAAAAGGTGGGGGTAATTCAAACGCCCACCACTAAGAACTAGTATACATATCAAAAGGAATTGCGCCAGAAAACGGGGAGGAGGGTGGGTAAACTTGATTTCCGATGGAGATGTTTTGCAGCCAACGTGCAGAGCAGAATGAACCGATCCCGCATTCTAGTTCAACTAAATACCGCGAACTCCTATCCGTTTTCCCGCGCATTACAATCATGTGATTACAAAATTCCCGGGAAAATCCCAGTAGGTTTCTATCTATTTATATAGTTCAAGTGCAGGAAGCAATAAAATCTTTATTGGTATGCCAATAATTCCTTTATCGCTTCCCTTAAATTTAATCCATCCTAATCTACTCTGTCAGTTCCTTGTCATGATGAGCTCTGTTTTCTGTGCATAGGCTTTTGCGAAATAAACCAATCGTACACCAATTGGAATAATTATGGCAATGTGCGTTATAAGCACATGCCGGTTTATTAATTTTTTGTAATGAATAACATAATTATTAATATAACAAATTATTAAGGAAACTAATGTTCGTAAAAGTAATTATTAAGAAAATTGTTCACACAGAAAAGGTGGGGGTAATTCAAACGCCAAAAGTCTGCTTTGAAAAAGGAGACATACCCCACCCCATCATGACAAGGACACGCAGAAGAAATGAGGACCTACCTCTAATACATTACATAACAAGACAAGAGAAAAATTAAAAATTGAGAACAACCTATATGAAACGATATAGTACTACGCAAGCTGCCCCACCAAGTCGTGCCCCTGCGTTGACTTGATAGCGAGCTGCTGATCTAATAAGACGATTATATGTAGTGTTCTGCGAGCCTTGCCCCTGCATCAGCGTCACAGTCAGCTACAAATCAGTATTTAGGTAGTAACAACATACAGTACGAATGTATAGGTGTCAAGTCTTGCCCCTGCATCGACTCAACAAAAGAGAAATATATATGTATAAGGTTAGTGTAACATGGAAATGTCTCAAAATGCTATTCTACAGCCATGATCAACCCCTGGACCTACATAGTTTAGATGTTTGAACTCAGACTAGGACAACGAATATATTTTCGATATGCGTCTGATTGCCAACGACCCATTAGTCGTATTTGTGCATTGGAATAACCATTTTCGGCCGCAAAAGTAGCTGCACCGATGCGGAAACTATGTCCTTTATACCTAGTGGAATCGAGACCACACGAACGAAATGTAAGAGCTAAATGGTCGGTAAACAGCTTGCATGAAACAGCATGCCCATCGCGCCAGGCGAAATAGTCTAGTAAGCTCTGCACTGGGCATATGTCCGTGCGGCGATTCAGTTTGAGTGAGACATTCGACCGATTATACGAATGCTTGAAATTAGGAAACGTTAATATCAACCCAGTTATGCTGCCCGAATTGTCAACAAGCTTAACAACTTGATCAATTTGAAACACGGTTGTTGACCAGGGGCAACATGTAATTTCACGAATCCGTAAAAAGGCAAAAAATGCTGTTGTACACATTGCCTTCAATAAATATGCTCGATACTCACTAGAGCACAAGGTTGGTGTTTGTTGTAACATATTACGAAGGATAGGAAGTGTTACAGGTAAGCGTGTGTCATGGCGTGAACCAAGCTTTCCATATCCTTTCAACATTTGAAGTACCCAAAAGACTTTAGTGGGGTCGTTCACCACAGCCAGACGATGACAATAACCCAGTGTAGAGACATAAGTGTTCGCAGTGGAGGCCGCATATTTGTGCTGAAACATGTACGCTATAAATAGTCCTAAATCTGATGGTGAGATAGGCATCCGGACTAAAGCCGATTGAAATACCACACAAGCAAATTGGCTATAAAGTTTCCAGGCCCTACGATAAGTAGGGATGATGATAGCTGCAAACTAGATTAACTTAGAAGTTATATTGGCCAACTCTGTGGCAGTAGATGATCTGGTATGACTGTTGGTGATGAGTGTGCACCCACCGGGGCTAGCTGCTTGAACTTCGTAACCTGTAACCGGGATAAAGGATCAGCTAAGACATTTTTGACACCAGGAACATGACGAGCTCGAAATAAAATATTAAAATTCAAGCATGCCAGTACCAGCTGCCACACAAATATCATCACAGTCGAATCAAGAGATGTAGCTTTATTGATAATATCAACCAATGCCGCATTATCCGTAAAAAAGGTAATGCGCTGATTACTCATTCTGTCTCCCCATAGGAGGACACTTAGTACAATTGGGTAAAATTCTAAAATAGTAATGTTGAGTTGTTTCCAATTTTTAGGCCATGCACCGAAACACCACTCATTACCAAAAACCGCACCGTAGCCTAGGCTGGCAGCGGCATCGGTATATAAATTTAAAGTAAGTGAATCCTGCCAGACATCGTTAAGAAAAAACGAAAGACCATTAAAGCCAAGCATAAATGTCTGCCAAAGGCTTAGGTCTGCTTTGACCGATTTTGTAAGGCGAATATAATAATGGGCAGCAGTTATGACCTTAGTTAAATCAATAAGACGACGCAAGAAAGCCCGACCCGGTACAACTACTGAGCATGCGAAATTAAGCAAGCCAGTCAAAGATTGGATTTCACGCAAAGTGACTTTTTTGCGTCGAAGAAATGACGATATTAATAATCTACATTTTTCAGTTTTGTCAACAGGTAGACAAGCTTCCATACGCAAAGTGTCTAATTCAATTCCGGCAAACGAAAGAATGTTTTGTGGCCCCACAGTTTTTTCCGGAGCCATCGGTACACCCAAATATTTACATAAAGATAGGAAACGAACTAGGTTAATGCGACATTGGTGATAGGTAGAGGCCGCCATTAGATAATCATCGAGAATGTGGATAAGATGTGGGATCATTAAATGTTTCTTAGCTACCCACTCTAGAGCTGTGCTGAACATTTCAAAAGTGCGACAGGATGACGCACAACCCATTGGCATTGCGCAATCGTAATAAAATTTTCCTTGCCAAAAAAAACCCAGAAGGTCGTAATCAGAAGGCCTTATTGGGATAATGCGAAATGTGCTTTTAATATCTGTTTTTGCCAGGAAACTTCTGCGCCCTAATCGCTTGATCATTGTGACTGCGTCATCTACGCGAGCGTAAGATACCGAGGTATGCTCAGTAGCAATACCATCATTAACCGAATCACCACTAGGAAAAGACAAATGATGAATCAAGCGATACTCCCCCGGAGCTTTCTTAGGAATAACTCCCAAGGGAGAAACACGAAAGTTAACAAAAGGAGGGTGGTCGAAAGGCCCAGCAAGCCGGTTGGCCTGGCACTCTTTGAAAAGTTTAGCACTAACAATTTCAGGATTTTGTTGTGCAGAAACTAAATTATTGGCGAAAAATGAGGATTGGAGCTCCTTTGAAATGGAGTGGAAAACCATACTTAAAACCATAATATAACATAGACGTTAATCCCACATCGTATCCACATAATAAAGGTCTAAGTTTTTCAATGTGAACTGGCGTTGGCAGCGCGGGATTTGGCAGCGCGGGATTTGGCGGCGGACGAGGTGGAGTTAAAGGCAGCCCTTGAGGGACGAAAATTACACCAGACAGCTGGGTGAACTACGCCACATTTAAAACATTTGTGCTGAAAATTGCAACCTTGGCATTCAGTACCCCGGTGAAACTTCCGACAAAACCCCCTGGGAACAAAGGGTCCAGCAACAGCATTCGTAAAATTATTGCGTGTAGTTTGGCTCTTAGATTGAAAACGCGAATTACTAAAATTCTGCGCACAGATCCAAAGTTCCCAATGAGTTGAACCCCAAGGCATTTCAGACGGACTGGTTTGTCATAAATTGCGTGTCGTAAAATCGCCAGTCACCCCCACGCGAACAACTTCCCCATACTTCATTAATGCAGGGGCCTCCATGGGATATTTCCCAGTATAGACCCCCACAAAAATTTGAAACGCTGATGTCCACGTCTCAATATTGGCAATGTGTTTTGCTTTTTGGGTTGGTTCCAAGGACAACGTTGGTAAAGAGGAACCGTTTTGAGAACTCACCGACAGTTGATATCGGGTATCTCCTGCCCCTGAGTTTAGTAACAAGCCAAAATCGAAAAATTCATTGGCCCAAATCTTGGCCTTTAACTTGGCACTAACTTGTGCATCAATAGCAATGCTAACTGAACATATGTGACGAAGTAGGTTGTGAGACATGGATGAAATTCTCACTTGAAACATGCTGTAAAGCAGATGCTACATGCCCCTGTGTAGTAGCATCTGCTGAAGGTGAAACAATACCTGACGCCACCACTGGCAATTCCTGAGTCTCCGAGGCCGACGTTGACTGCGAAGTCGCACCTGTCGCATTTAAAGACGCGAGAACAGCCTGTGATACCGCCGAGACAATCTGTTGAATGGTAGCTTCGGACAGAGATGCTCCTGTAGTTGGCGTTGAACTTGTTGTAACTATGGCGGCGGAAGGGTGATCGACGTTGCCTTCATCTGCCGTTGTTGGTAGAGATGTGGCCGTTGTTGGTAGAGATGTGGCCGTTGTTGTTGATGCACGGCATCGAGATGATGCAGGACGTGGTGCAATAGGCTGAGCGCGTCATTGAACTCGAGTACTTGGCCGTGTTGCAGGCATATTTCTGAAAGAAAAGACTAAAAGAATGAAAACATGCAAAATTAAATTATCGTAAAACTGTGCGTGATGCAAACATTGGAAACGTTAGAAGTATTGACATATATGTAAACGTTACAACGAAATGAAGTGGGCAGACAACACACAACACAGCGGAATAATCGTGGCATACATCTGAGGTAGCCGCACATTGAATATTCAATTTATACAATGCTGCAACATATATAAATATTCGGGCAATCTGAAAACAACAAGCTGCACCGTCCCACAATATATTGATTTCAACTGTGGGCATCTGAAAACGATAATCGCTCTATCCCACGTAGACATGCATTTTTCCTAACACAGGAACAGTAGCAAATTATATATACGGCCACAGTGACACAATAAGGTTAGACAAGAACAACCGTGACAGACATATACAAAACAGAAGAGACTGAATGAGAACAAACATATATATAAATGCCAGAAATTCATGAAAACCCTGTGAAGAAAAAACCTAATGTTGAAATCTCAACGTGGGCATCTGAAAACAGCAAGTTGCTCTAGCCCATATAAATGAACATAAAACTGTAACAATGGGAAGTACATTGGTAATATGATATTGAATGACGGGGTATAATACACAAATGAATAGCTGTAGCACAAGGCTAACAAAATAAAACTTCCCATGCACAGATAAAATTGTCAGAAGTAGAATTAAGTGCCACTAACAAAAATATGGTATTAAAAACAATTAACAAATTGTAGATACGAAATAAATTACCACAGTATGGTATCCGTATATAAGATATATTATGTATAATTTCAAGGTTACTAAAGATTAAAGCCAATAAACTTATAATTTCCCTAACACCCGCAAAATAGCTCCCCGATAGCTGCGGTAAAGAGAATACTGCCCGTTGGAATTACAATGCACGCCGTCTTTGGCTAGCAAAACACGATTTGAGTATAAAAATTCTCGATGCTCCCAAAGAAAAATACCCGGGCTCCTCAGCAAGCACAACAGACAAATATTGCCGCAAACGAGCGGCTTTGGCGTTAAAACCCTGGTCTGGTGCTGGGGAACGGGAATATGGGACATTTCGATTGATGACATGGCAAACGCCGACCACGCGAACATTGTATTTGTCGCGGAAAAGGCGTGCAAGATCATCAACTTTCGAGCCTACAACCTCTGGGGCGCAACTCGATAGGTCGTTCGTACCAACTTCCAGAATTACTATGTCAGGCTTAAAGTGTTGGACGAACGGAAAGTCATGCTGCATCATTTTGTCCACTGTTCGGCCACCTGTGCCCTGTAAGTGAACATATCCCGACTCAGGAAGATGAAAATTAGGACTCCCACGTTGATCAAATCGCGCGTCTAAGTCCTCACGTAAATGACGAACAAAAGACTGGCCGAGAACAAGGATTTTTGCAACAGACCCCGACATTATGAACAATATACTCTAGTACTATAAGAATAATGATATTAAAAATTGAACAAATTAAACAATACCTGATTTGAGATAAACTTGATTTCCGATGGAGATGTTTTGCAGCCAATGTGCAGAGCAGAATGAACCGATCCCGCATTCTAGTTCAACTAAATACCGCGAACTCCTATCCGTTTTCCCGCGCATTACAATCATGTGATTACAAAATTCCCGGGAAAATCCCAGTAGGTTTCTATCTATTTATATAGTTCAAGTGCAGGAAGCAATAAAATCTTTATTGGTATGCCAATAATTCCTTTAGTTAAAATTTCACTTTGTATGACAGAATTTTGTAAACTGGAGATGGATATTTTTCCATACAAACGCGATTAGGCGACAATACATCACCACTTAACAGCTCTAAAATAAATAAATACACGCAACAAATCATAATATTTGTGTTTAAAGAAGGCGTTTTATAACTTTTCCTTTTATTATTTATTAAATAAAAAGTATATTAGACCAATCCCGTCACCATTATCGGAAAAAATAGTTTGTATTTGAAATATATTTGTAGTTTTCGCTTTTGTTTATATAATATGCATTTTGCTGACAATTAAAAGTTGTCAATTTTTTTGTTGATTTCAATGTTTCTTTTAATATCCGGTTTCTATAACTGATTCAATGTAAATAACACAGCGCTTTCATTTTTTTGGCATGCTTTTTCTTTATTCTCTTTAACCTTGTCTGGCAAATGTTTTTTTGAGTAAGGTTCCAAAACAATGTAGAGACTGTCGAGACTTGCCCCCCTTTAGAAAATCACCTTTCCTTTAGGATTTTCATCCTTCGTTAAAAATTTTGCCCTGCCTAACAGTTGCATGGGATAATTATTACAAAGGTTTAGTAATTTGAAATCAGCATCAATTCAAAATTGTTAAGACAGATCGAGCTTGAAATAACAACCGATCACCGATCAATGATTGGCAAGAAATTGCTTATTATCAGCGGGAAAGCAGGGTTTCGATTTCCAACCTGAAATCGCCATCATCGGGAACTTTGAGAACATTATTTCAATTTGCAGAGTTACATTCTCAAATGTTCAAGGCACTAATAAAATCAAAGTATCATGAAATTATTTGAATAATAGCATAGTTGCCCAGGTTTCTTTTGTTTCAACAGGGACGTTTAATCACATATTGCCCGCTGTAGCAGGCGATTAGTTCTAATCGCCTGTTGGCAAGGGTCACACCCTTTGTCTCCCTCACGACTACGCATTTGGCAAGTGCCTCACACACATAATCGTGCAAGGAACAGCAACAGTTAGCTCAGAGCTGTCAATGGTCTATCATCCGATCCCCGAGTTGTTGCATCATTTAAATTACGGACGTGCAGTCTCCAATTTTATACTAATATATTTAGCGTTTTCGTTGTGGTACGCTAAATGATAGATTGCGCATGCGTAACCGATTAAAGCGTAAAAAGTGCGCATGTGCAACAAGCTTTTACATCCCACAAGCAAATAGGGTTGGGCGATATTAAAAAAATCAACTCATGATTATTGTCGAGGCGTTTATCGCAATATTATCGAATATCGTGATAATTTCAATGACCACATTTTTCAATTTTAATTAAATGCCATGGCCACACAGTGCAAGCAAAGCCTGCATGCAATTTCATTGTTCAGCAGCTTACTAACTTACCAAGACTTGCTAACTTACCAAGGCTTACTAACTTACCTGCAAGTCTTACTAACTTACCTGCAAGTCTTACTAACTTACCAATGATTACTAACTTACCAATGATTACTAGATTACCAAGTATTACTAGTTTACCAAGGATTACTAGATTACCAGTGATAAGTAGGGATTATTAGGATGTATAAAAGTTAGAATGGTATGTATTGGTGACCGTAACACCAGGAATTAACCAATATATCATATTAAATTCGTATTTGATTCAGGGAATAGTTTTAATTCTTTTAAAAAATACATTTTCTAGAAGTTGAAGGAATTTTTTTAGGATTTTTATAAAAGCTATGTACACATGCGAAGCAATATCATTATATTCCACAAGCATGACAATAATTTAGATATATCGTCGCTCAAGTTTCTACCTTGATACGATAATTATGATTGCCTCCGGTTATGGGGCCATTTAATCACTAATCTCCCTCAAGCCATGCTATTACTTATAACTAGGTTACCCACAGGGCAGTAATGCTGCCTTTGACAGCAAAAGACAAACTACAGGGTGTTGAACGAGTCCTTCAGAAACATCCTATTATTGTTATCCTAGCCTGCGTAGCGGCTCTCAGAGAAAGTAGAGCCTGCACGAAAACCCATGCTTTCCCGTTTCCGCCCACTTAGCCTGCAGGCTACGCCCACTTTAAACAGATGTCAAAATTGGCCAATCACACAGATTGTTTACGTTTGCAAATTTACTTATCAAAATGAAATATAAATATAAATATAGATTGCTGCATGTATGTTCGCAAATTTCAAAACGAAATACTGTAATATACGGATGGCGGCTAAAGAAAATTGAAGTCTGTGGGAATAGCGCTAGGCCAAGGGCAATCTCCATCGTTGTCACAAGTAGTTTGCAGTCCGTATCTACGATATTTCGTAGCTTTCTCGCACACGTACAAATATAATTTATAGTTTCGACAGCGGTCAACCGTGATGTATTAAATGTTAAGTTTCTAGCGATGCTGAGAAGAGAATATTAAAGGTGTTTAAAGCCATCACATAAGCATTTATAGCAATTCTCTCCTGGCACAAAATTATTGGCTACAAAATCATGAAGAAAAAATCTATTTGTCGTCGATGAATTTTATTAATATGAAAACGAACACGCTCGTGAGTTGTGAAAGAGGCGCTGCTAACAGACAGCAATCCAACGAAAACACCACAGTCAATATCTCTAGAGCTTCGTGAACCAAGTTCGTAAATACCTTTAATGTTCAACCGTAAATTGTGGCCTTTAATATTAAGCTCTTTTGAATGCAAAACTCAAAGAAACGCCTCTCAATAATACATCCGCTAATCCGCCAAGTTTGTATGAATTTAGCATAAATTAGCATATTTTTTCATTTTGAACCAATCAGATTTCTCGTCCTCTGAGAGAACGAGTAAATACGGCAAAGCAGGGGGTTTCGTGCAGGCTGTCCTTTCTCTGATAGCCGCTACGCAGGCTATTGTTATCCTTGTTAACCCATTTATTGACAGCACGGCCCTACCACTGACTACCACGGCCCTACCACTTGACAGCACGGCCCTACCACTTGACGTAAGCCACTAACTACCCTGCGTGGCTGCGCGCAGACTATATAATGACATATGTATGCTATCCGTCCGTCGCCATCCGTCCGTCCGTCCGTCATTCATCTGTCCGTCCATATCCGCGTTTTATCCTAACTCGTTTTTAAAACACAAAAGTGCGGTTCGTCATGATCAACATTTTCAAAAGCGGCCAATTAGACCAGGGGTTAAAGGGCAATGACAATGACATGCAGGTGACATTTAATTAACATTGCGTCTCACTAATTAAAATTTGCGTGTTTATTAATAATGTTTATCAAAGAAAGCAAAAATATATACAAGACAATCTCACATGTGAAATTTTTTCACTTACGTACTGCCTTGTGATGCAGTACAAGTATAAACACCAAATGACAGAGCATTTGTAAATCCTAAAACATAATTAAATCATACGGCACATTCAAGATTTTAATATCGTATTTCAGCCGCGCGTTTATACTGCTTGGCGCATTCGCTGCGTTATATAACTTATATTCATTTATATACACAGAAAATTATGTCATTGTCTTTGCGGACCATAGGCAAAAAGCATTCGTCACCACATACCAAATTTAAGCAATCGTTAAATCATATACATGTCATGGAAAGAATATGAAAATAATGTTGAATGAAAGCTAGCATCGCGTATAATGTTAAAAGCACCGCATATAGTGCTCGAACCACTGCGTATAATTGCAAAAGCACCGCGTATATAAATGGTGAAAGCACCGCGTATAATGCTGGAACCACAGCGTATAATGCGGGAACCACCGCATATAATGGCAAATACACCGTGTATAATGCCGAAAGCACCGCCGTATAATGCTAAAAGCACCCAACAAAATGCCGTTTGATCACTTTAAGCCAGCTATGGCTTTCCATAAAAGAAGATCAAAGATGAAAGATGATCTGAAGATGTCAGATGATCACATTGCCTGTTTGCCTTATGCTTGACCGCGCTGCACCACGGTTAAAATTCACTGGTACCGTCATGCAATGCGCCAAATAGAAAATTTTGATATCGACACCACAAAACAAAATTAGGATCTGCTGCCTTGCTCGCTCGCTTCAGGCTCGCTCGCTGCGGCAGCAATAAACCACACCATAAATGTATTATCATGCAATTTTTTTGCCGAAGTCAAGAATCAACATTACATCACTGACACTAGACATGGAAATTTGACGACTCAATGGACAATACGCTTCGCAACACATTTCATAGATTTTTTATTAATCCTATAGTTTATTGTTAACAAGTGATTACTGTGGCAGCTATTGTTAACACTGCTAAAATAAATTAATTACACAATAACTTGCAATTGTTTCGTTTTTAGATAAAAAATTCAAAATATTATATGGGGCAAAATTCCTAAAGGAGGTGACATTCCTAGGATATTCCCCCCCCCCCCTGGGGCGATATTCCTAGAAAAATCACCCCCATTTTGGGGTGGGGGGCACAAATTTCCTGGGGGGGGGCAAAAGTCCTGTGACATATAACGCGAAACAGTTCAACTTCAGAAACGATTTCTCTGGAAATGTGCAAGCTTTCGAGGTGTCCCTGCACATTATTATTGCATGAAGAAAGCCGAAACATCTCACTCAGTCGCTCAATCCTAGACAGTCTCTACATTGTTTTGGATCCTTCTTACTTATAAAAAAACATTTGCCAGACATGGTTAACGAGAATAAAGAAAAACCTTACCAAAAAACGAAAGTGCCATGTTATTTACATTGAATCAGTTATAGAAACTGGATATTAAAAGAAACATTGAAATCGACAACTTTTAATTATCAGTGAAATGCATATTATAAACAAAAGCCAAAACTAGAAATATGTTTCAAATACAAACTATTTTCCGATAATGGTGACGGAATTGGTCTAAATTACTTTTTATTTAATAAATAATAGAAGGAAAAGTTATAAAACGCCTTCTCTAAACACAAACATTGATTTGTTGCATGTATTTATTTATTTTAGAGCTGTTAATTGATGACAGATTACCACTGAGCGGAGACGTATTGCCACCTAATCACGTTTGTATGGAAAAATATCCATCTCCAGTTTACAAAATTCTGGCATACAAAGTGAAATTTTAACTAAATGGACTAGCATTGTTCTGGAATAAACCTAAGACGAGCACTAACAAGAAATAGTGGTTAGGACACCATCTCATAACTGTTAGCCCGCCCCCATGCATAGGAGAGGATTTGCCTCATAAAGACTCCTTCCTTTGTTGTGGAAAATGAGTTTGACCAAAACTTTTCTCATATGATATGAATAACTTAGTTATTCATCTACATATTTCAATAGGATTTAAATTTCAGAAGCAATCCACTTTTTTAATATGCCTTATGGAATCCATCAGGTTTTTGATCATGAATGACAGACTCCAGTGGGGCAAATATTACTGCCACTAAACTCACTCATTCCAAATAGATATTTGGTGTATTAATACTTTTGTGAAAAGAACATACATTATTCAATATAAAAACACAGATACATGTTCTGTAGACCCCTCGCACAACTTCAGTGCAAAGTTAGAAAAATTGCAAATATCCGTCCTAATCATGAGAAGCACTTTGAGGATAAACAAAAAAATAAGACAATTTTCAAGAAATGACAATTTGAACACGAATCAGGATACATCAAGGAAGTTATAGATGTATTATGAAGCCAAAAGAAAATTGAGTCCGAATTCGCTGGACCCGTTCTTGTAGATGGGACTAGCTAACAGTCGTGGGTAACACCGCGGAAAAACGTCTGCGCATGCGTCAACCTTACCTGTAATAGTATTGCGAACTTGATGAGAAGCTGTTCAGAACGTTTCTGAAGGCTCAAAATGGCGGTAAAAAGGAGTGACTTCATTGTGCGTCTTTACAGCCAGATTTCAAGCGCAAAAATAAACATGTAATTCCAAAAACTAGGAATAAATACAGCCAGAAGGTTCAAGAAATTGTATTGTACAAGAACATGAACTAAAGGTGATTGTTGACAAATTTATCGTCTGAAACATTTTGTTTATCAACTAAGCAACGACAATTTCCGAATTTTCGTTTGAGATACATTTCTTTAAAAAAAACTGTGTCGCCAAAGATAAAAAATTTTCGTGTTCACAATAATTAAACTTTAGGATTTATTCTACAATTTGAGTGGGTTAAGAAGCTTAACTTTTCGAGAGTTTTCTTAACTTTTTAGTTTGAATTTTTGTTTTGAATAATTTTGCAAAAATTTTCGAAGTCGTGTCCGTTAAAATCAACAATTTTTTACATGAATTATATTTCATTCCATACTTTAAATGCCAGGACGCTTTCAATTAATGTATAGTCTACCCATTTGCTATATTTTCTCGTTTGTTTTACTAATTTTTGACCAATTAATAAGCATGTTTTTGTTTTAGAAATTGATATTGAAATCCCCCGCCACATTTTCATAATTTGTTGCATGCGCAGACATTTTTCCGCGGTGTTGTCGTGGGTAGAATGTTGTGTCATGGCTAAAAAGTCGTGGGTAAAAAGTCGTGGGTAAAAAGTCTTGCGTCGTGGGTAAAAAGTTGTGGGTCATGGGTAAAAAGTCGTGGGTAAAAAGTTGTGTGTCGTGGGTAAAATGTCGTGGGTAAAATGTTGTGGGTAAAATGTTGTGGGTCGTGGGTAAAATGTTGTGGGTCGTTGGTAAAGTGTTGTGGGTCATGGGTAAAATGTCGTGGGTAAAATGTCGTGGGTAAAATGTTGTGGGTAAAATGTCGTGGGTCCCTAGATAAAAGTCGTGGGTCCCGAGAAAAAAGTTGTGGGTCCCGAGAAAAACAGTTGTGGGTCCCTGAAAAACATTTCCGTATATCCCGAATGTACTAGAGTTCATTTAGGGTTGTTATCGAAAGATCAGTTTATAAAAAGCCAAGTGTGGATGAAACAGATCAACTTCACGCCCCATATATAGGTCAAATATTTGGACATTATAAACTTATAGACAGCAAACTATTGTAATTCTTCAATAGGAATATGGCTGGGCCCCTTGTACAAAAGCCAAATGGTGCTATCCACTGGATAGTCAATTTTTTATAAGCGCGACATAAAATATTTTCAAAGCTATATGCAACAACGGAGGATAGTTATATACAATTACAGTAATTAAATAATATAACATAACATTTTACATATAAGATGGTCTAAATTTGATATTTGACGTTTTGAAGCTGAAAAACAATACATTACATTGTTCATGGGTGGGGCCAAATGGGGTGTATCAGTTGATAGCGTTATTATATAATCGTATACCAAAGTTGTCCTCGATATACAAATCCTCACTCGTTTTAGTATTAAATATTTATTATATATGCAAACAATACGAAAAATATACGAAATCATGCACTTATCTCAAAACCTTGTATAAAACTTGTCTCTTCCCGTCTCTTGTACAATAACAACCAAATTGATAATGATTATACCATATATGGTTACGTTCCGAGTATTTCTAAGCTATTACCGATTGTAGTGAATACTGTTCAGAGTTCATCACAATAGTTATATATATATATAGCGTGAACATTTTCGTCCACTGTTGTTGGAGGATTTGCTTACCGATACGCTTTTAAATGTCAAGAAGGTTGTATACTGAAGTTGTTTCAGGCACTTCCAGTGATTCGGAAGTGCCTGAACTCCCCCTAGCACCTGGCTGTTAGCATACCAGGACGAAGACGAATACACAGCTTTTCAAAAGGCCCTAAGCAAGGTGATTTGTTCATTTATTTCATTCTATGTTTAATTCCAACAACAACACCGTGCGGAAATTAAGTATCACTTCGCTTGATCATTTATTTTAGGAAACAATGCCAATGCCAGACAATTTTGTCGATTTGACGGAGTCTCCGGCCAAAAAGAAGGCGATTTTGCCGATTTGCAATGCGAGTTTAATTTATTTAACTGTGATGTTATTTAAGTTATTAAATAGTAACTATAATTCATGTTATCATATATATTGTTATATTTGCTGTTATTTCTATTTCCTGTTATTATATTTTATATTATTATGTTATATTTATATATTTTATATCCTTACAGTATTAAATATCTTATAGTTTATAATCTGTTTATATCGTTTCACGTTATTAAATCGGTATTATAAACACTTAAAAACCAAGATTATTGTGTTGGAGCCGATGGGGTACATTTTTTAAGTCGATGAAAAATTGGGGGCGGGGTACAATTTCAGTTAATTCTATCAATTTCATACATTGCTTGACTTTGATACTATACAGTGAAAATATTGGGCAAAAATAAAGAAATTTCTAGATTAGCACAAAAACAATTAAAACAGAATATTTTGATAAATTCAAAATACCGAAACGTCAAACAAATTATTTTTGAATGAAAAATATACAAATATAATCTCGATCCCAGACCATATATTAACTATGGACAGATGTGCAACTTCAGTAAAGTTGTCCCATGGTCACCATTTTCCTATCAAGTGTCGCTCGCGTGCGTGATTATTCGTCATTTGGTAATACATCATTGATTTCGAAAATGCTTTCAACACCTTTTCTACAACTTTAATTGCTTTCAACAACTTTTAAACATTCAACAAATGATGCTCTTGATTGTTTAATCTTGATTGTGCGTGCAAGGAAATAATTGGGGGGGGGGGTGTAAATTTTTCTCACATGATTTTTTTTGGGGGACAGTACAATTTTTAAAACATTGAATTTTAGGGGGG
>CACRXK020000252.1:0-85174 GCA_902702795.2 Paramuricea clavata
AAATCAAATTGTACATAAAACTTATTAATTGATCACAAATATCCTAAATAATATCATCATAACAAAAGTTCTCGTATTTTCACCCGTTTTTACGTAAAAATTAGCAATTTTTAAGAACACATAATTTTCAGACAATCCTGGCCAAAATCATGTGGACAGGTAGGCTCATATGCGTTTAGGATGGATTTAATGCTATAACTTACGCCCCCACTCCCCCAAAACAATGTTGAAATCGTTTTCGCTTCGGCAACTCTGTATATATCATATTGGACTGCAACATTGAGATGGGGGTGTGGGGGTTTGACAGATATTATGCAATATATCTAAATGTATTATATAATTTGCTACAATTTTGTACTGTCCACAAAGTTTTTGGCCAGGATTGTCTGAAAACGAGTCATAGAAATTAAACCTTTTTATTACATTAAAAGGTTTACATTTGCTCAGTTAGGTGGACATGCTATGCTACTAGAGCCTTTTTGAAGTAATTCATCAACATTGGATCAACTTATGACGTCACTGGTAATAATAATTTGATTATTAATCGTAACAAACAGTCATTAAAGGCTGTATGCATAAGCGTGCGCAAATATGGTTCGAAATATATCTTCAGAAAAACGTGCATTGGTCCAGTTAACAAAAGAGTTTGTACATTTAAGTTATAGAGAACTTGGTAGAAAGTACGGTGTTTCAAAATCTACTGCTTACAACATTTGCAATAGGAAAATGAAAACGAAATCTAGAGAAAGAAAACGTGGTCGACCAAAAGTTGTAACTGAAAGAACCGAGAGAATTATTCTGCGGACTTTTCTTCAACTGAGACGTAAATCGCCCAGCTTTTCAATAAAAGACCTTATGTCAGAAAGTGGACTGGAAATAGCAAACTACAGTAGACGAACTGTGTCAAGATTGCTCAACAAACGTGGATATAAGTTACGACAGGCACGCAAGAAAGGTCTTCTCAATGAAAACGATTTGGCCATAAGAAAACGGTATGCACAGGCAATGAAAAAAACATTACGTGATGAACCCAATTTTTTTACAAATCATATTGCGTTCTACCTCGACGGGGTGTCTTTTATTCACAAGTGTGATCCCTTGAAGGCAGCTATGCAACCGAAAGCAAGAGTTTGGAGAACTAAAGGCGAGGGATTGACATTGACAGCAAAGGGTAGCAAAAGCTTGCCTGGCGGGAAACGTCTTCATTTGGTCGTTGCTATAGCGCATGGCAAAGGAGTTATCCTGAAAGAACCGTATGACAAAATGGACGGAACATTTTTCTATAACTTTATAAAGAATCATTTTAATTTGTGCTTTGGAAAAGCCGGTCCTAAAGCTGATAGAAAGCGTCTATTCGTAATGGACAATGATCCATCCCAGACAAGCAAAAAGGCAATGTCTGCCTTAAAAGAAATTGAATGTGAACTTCATCAAATCCCAGCACGCTCACCCGATGTAAACCCTATCGAAAATGTGTTTCATATTGTTAAAACTAGTCTGGAAAAAGAAGCTATTGACTTACAAATAAGGAAAGAAAGTTTCGATGAGTTTAAGAATAGAGTTTTGCGTTGCTTTGACAATGTAGATATGAGCATTTTAGATCGCACAATTGAGAGTATGCCTAAACGCATCGAGGCTATATTAGCATCGAAGGGTAAGCGAATTAAGTATTAATTATGTAAATATGTCTAAGATTTCCATGATATATACGAGGTTAATTTGAAATACTCATGGGTACCACTAACGTTAATGCAAATAGAAATATATAAGTAGAAACCATATAATTATGTATCTATATTTCCATGTATTTCAAACTATAATCAAACTTTATTTGTAAACTAAAAACATTTATAATATCAACGAAATAACATGAAAAACTTTAAATATGGATTGTGTGTATATTTCATTTTTAACGTGTATTAAAAGTTATTTTCCCACCAGCAACTGAGATTCTAATTATATCTAAAACGAAACAAACAGCATGTGCTATATATAGATACACGTATATAGTATACTGTAGTACAGATTGTTGTGTGACGGTCTACGTGCGACGGTCTACAAAAATTATAGCCTTTCAAAATAACAAATTATTAAAACATATAACGATGTTTTTAACGTTAGAATTTAGCTTAAATTCAAATAGTTTGTTATAAGGTAGCAACAACTTGATATATACAAAAATGAAAATTTTACGACGGTCTACACACAAATAGATCAGCCTTAATAACAATTTAGCAAGATCTCATTAATATTCAAGAATAGCACATTTTATGTGTAGACCGTGGTGATTTGAGATATACGCCCTTTCCCAAACTGTGTATTACATTAACCGTAAGACTTTAATCAGGTTAACACATTGAAGAATAAATTAGTTTAAATACTTTTTTCTCCAGTGTGAAAAAAAACATTGAAAAGCACTTCAACTGACTGTAGACCGTGTCTGTAGACCGTGGTATACATTTATAGCATATGGCTTCATAACATAAGGAAATATGATACCAGTCTACGTGTTTAACTGAGGCTTGATTCAGTTGCTGATAAAAGGTCCGTAAAACAGCGAACACAAGGTGGTATATTCCGTTGCTGATCTTGTGGAATTTGGAAATTGAATGATACAATATTCCAGCGTACGGCCATCATTTCTGATTCCCGATCATCCACAGTGCCATTTTTGATAAAGATTAATGGCCTCTTGCTGGTGGAAAATATCGGCGTATCTTTGACCAGCTCGATGTCTCGGACGAAATGCGTTTTAGGCGCGGGCAAATGAACCAACTCCCCTTCTAACATTAACAACAGATCGTGCCATGGTATCAACGTCGGGCTCCACCGAAAATCATTTAAAAAAATGCACTCCGCTTCTTCCACGCCAACCCATGCAAACGATCCCGAAGCGGGATTTAAAAACGTTTTATAAAGTTCAGTCAATGGCTTTAAAATAAACGTTTTACCACAGTTGGCTGGACCAACGATCATGAGATTGCGATGCTTCCCACGTCCTTTTTTTAATAGGTCAACAACCGCTTGCCCAAATTTCCTCTTATCGATTCCATTGTTCTCGAGAATCTGTTTTGCGCACTGAAGCCAGACACCGTTACATCCTGCTCGGCAATCTTGCTTTGACGCCTCGTTAAACAATTCCATTCGACTTTTCTTACATCGTTCTAATACTTCCTTGGCAGTTTTCATGCGCCAAGTAGTGTCTAGCAAGTCCTGAATTGCTTTGGGTGGTTTGCACAAGATGAACTGAACTAAGTCTGTCTTTCCCTCCTCTCTTTGTTCGTGAGCATATGCGTGTAGCTCTGTCATTGTTTTAATATTTCTTTTAAGAATGACTTCAGAGACGTCAAATGCGGTCAAACGCTTTTGCTTTTCTTTTTTAGATCGCTTCTTTCCTCTACATACATTTCCTCTCCCCTGCACTGCGGCACTGCGTTTTTGACCAGTTTGTATTTTGGCCATGCTCGCGTTGGTGGTCTTCGGTTCTTTATAGCTATTAAGATCTGGGTGTGATTCACTTTCTTCATAGCTACTGTCCTCCTTTGTGACGTATCGCCAAGCACTGTAGTAGTTATGATGATTACTCGAATAATTTACCTCTATGGCAAAATTTTCCTCGAGAAACCTCTTGGATTGCAGCCATCTTTGTGACTTATGCAATTTCAACACCATGTGATAATGTTTAGCGCCATCCGCGTGGTTTTCTCTGCTACAACACCAGTGCTTCACTTTAGCAGAACCTTTCTCAAACGAAGTAACAAGTGCTTCAGCAAAATCTCTTCGGTTCGGAAATTTGCTCAAATCAGCTCGACTATAAGTTACTAAGTATACGCTTCTTACTGCTGAACTACGGAGACTGCTTCCTGTATCTACCGCAGCCATATTGCAATATTAATAGTATATTGTTACAAATACTAAAATTAAGTCATAACTAAATATAGAGTTATTTATAAATATAATCACGCGCATTCCACGTGATTGTGCTTCTGTACGTTATACCTCCTGAAATCCTGTAACACAGGTAAATCAATATTTATATCCTCGGTTATACCTACTGTACAATAAAATAAATCAAATTGTACATAAAACTTATTAATTGATCACAAATATCCTAAATAATATCATCATAACAAAAGTTCTCGTATTTTCACCCGTTTTTACGTAAAAATTAGCAATTTTTAAGAACACATAATTTTCAGACAATCCTGGCCAAAATCATGTGGACAGGTAGGCTCATATGCGTTTAGGATGGATTTAATGCTATAACTTACGCCCCCACTCCCCCAAAACAATGTTGAAATCGTTTTCGCTTCGGCAACTCTGTATATATCATATTGGACTGCAACATTGAGATGGGGGTGTGGGGGTTTGACAGATATTATGCAATATATCTAAATGTATTATATAATTTGCTACAATTTTGTACTGTCCACAAAGTTTTTGGCCAGGATTGTCTGAAAACGAGTCATAGAAATTAAACCTTTTTATTACATTAAAAGGTTTACATTTGCTCAGTTAGGTGGACATGCTATGCTACTAGAGCCTTTTTGAAGTAATTCATCAACATTGGATCAATTTATGACGTCACTGGTAATAATAATTTGATTATTAATCGTAACAAACAGTCATTAAAGGCTGCATGCATAAGCGTGCGCAAATATGGTTCAAAATATATCTTCAGAAAAACGTGCATTGGTCCAGTTAACAAAAGAGTTTGTACATTTAAGTTATAGAGAACTTGGTAGAAAGTACGGTGTTTCAAAATCTACTGCTTACAACATTTGCAATAGGAAAATGAAAACGAAATCTAGAGAAAGAAAACGTGGTCGACCAAAAGTTGTAACTGAAAGAACCGAGAGAATTATTCTGCGGACTTTTCTTCAACTGAGACGTAAATCGCCCAGCTTTTCAATAAAAGACCTTATGTCAGAAAGTGGACTGGAAATAGCAAACTACAGTAGACGAACTGTGTCAAGATTGCTCAACAAACGTGGATATAAGTTACGACAGGCACGCAAGAAAGGTTTTCTCAATGAAAACGATTTGGCCATAAGAAAACTTTTCTCCTTACAAAACTTAGCAACGTCGGGGCTTCTCCAAGTGTTGTAAAATGGTTTGAGAGTTACTTGACCGGAAGAACTCAATCAGTCAGAATTGGATCAACTGTGTCTACTCCTCTCCCTGTTTCTTATGGTGTACCACAGGGTGCAATTTTATCACCTTTACTTTTTAGTATTTATACTAACGATTTACCCTCATCAGTCCACCATAGTAAACTTGAATCGTACGTGGACGACTCCAAGATATTACTATCTTTCACTGTGGCTAACGTGGACTGTTTAAAGCAACAACTTGAGGAAGACTTGTATTTGATTGCAAACAGTTGTTCCGAAAATGAATTGCTTATTAACCCGGGAAAGACCAAATACATGCTGATTGGCACACGGCAAAACCTACAACAACTTCCCGTAGATATGACCATAAACTTCCTCAACGAGACTATTACCCCCGTCTCCTTTGCCAAAGATCTAGGAATGACAATCGACTCTTATTTGACATATGACCAGCACATCACCAACCTGGTTTCCTCATGTATGAATTCCCTGTGCCAAATAAACCGAGTCAAAAAATGTTTCGATAAAGAAGCTTTAACTCTCATCGTCTCGGCACTTGTAATGAACAAAATGTTCTATTGTTTCAACGGTTTGGTCAAACACTTCGTCTACCAACATTAAGAAACTACAGTTGGTACAAAATTTTGCATGCAGGATAATAACAAATATTGGAAAGTTCGACCATATTTCGCCGGAGATCGGAAGAGAACTTAACTGGCTCCCAGTAAAGGAACAATTACTACTAAGAGAGGCTATTATGATGTACAAATGTGTCAATGAACTTGCTCCACATTATTTGAGCGATTTATTCACAAAACGTTCTGACATTCATCAACGAGATACACGTAGCCATGACTCACTGCAAATACCATTATACAAAACTTCTGCAGGTCAAAGGTCCTTTCATTATAGAGGCGTTACACTCTGGAATGATTTGGACATAAAGTACAAAAAGTTAGACTCCCTAAAAACTTTCAAAAACGAACTGAAGCGAAGCATGCTAGAACAAATATATAAGTAGATAATTTTACCTTGTTAAACTTTATACAAATGTCTTACATTTTTACCTTAATTTAAATTCTAGATTCTAAAACTTGTAAATAGAACAACATTTATTTTTTGTAAATCAGTGTTGAAAATCCCTATTTAGGGAACACAATAAAGTATGTATGTATGTATGTATGCACAGGCAATGAAAAAACATTACGTGATGAACCCAATTTTTTTACAAATCATATTGCGTTCTACCTCGACGGGGTGTCTTTTATTCACAAGTGTGATCCCTTGAAGGCAGCTATGCAACCGAAAGCAAGAGTTTGGAGAACTAAAGACGAGGGATTGACATTGACAGCAAAGGGTAGCAAAAGCTTGCCTGGCGGGAAACGTCTTCATTTGGTCGTTGCTATAGCGCATGGCAAAGGAGTTATCCTGAAAGAACCGTATGACAAAATGGACGGAACATTTTTCTATAACTTTATAAAGAATCATTTTAATTTGTGCTTTGGAAAAGCCGGTCCTAAAGCTGATAGAAAGCGTCTATTCGTAATGGACAATGATCCATCCCAGACAAGCAAAAAGGCAATGTCTGCCTTAAAAGAAATTGAATGTGAACTTCATCAAATCCCAGCACGCTCACCCGATGTAAACCCTATCGAAAATGTGTTTCATATTGTTAAAACTAGTCTGGAAAAAGAAGCTATTGACTTACAAATAAGGAAAGAAAGTTTCGATGAGTTTAAGAATAGAGTTTTGCGTTGCTTTGACAATGTAGATATGAGCATTTTAGATCGCACAATTGAGAGTATGCCTAAACGCATCGAGGCTATATTAGCATCGAAGGGTAAGCGAATTAAGTATTAATTATGTAAATATGTCTAAGATTTCCATGATATATACGAGGTTAATTTGAAATACTCATGGGTACCACTAACGTTAATGCAAATAGAAATATATAAGTAGAAACCATATAATTATGTATCTATATTTCCATGTATTTCAAACTATAATCAAACTTTATTTGTAAACTAAAAACATTTATAATATCAACGAAATAACATGAAAAACTTTAAATATGGATTGTGTGTATATTTCATTTTTAACGTGTATTAAAAGTTATTTTCCCACCAGCAACTGAGATTCTAATTATATCTAAAACGAAACAAACAGCATGTGCTATATATAGATACACGTATATAGTACTGTAGTACAGTTTGTTGTGTGACGGTCTACGTGCGACGGTCTACAAAAATTATAGCCTTTCAAAATAACAAATTATTAAAACATATAACGATGTTTTTAACGTTAGAATTTAGCTTAAATTCAAATAGTTTGTTATAAGGTAGCAACAACTTGATATATACAAAAATGAAAATTTTACGACGGTCTACACACAAATAGATTAGCCTTAATAACAATTTAGCAAGATCTCATTAATATTCAAGAATAGCACATTTTATGTGTAGACCGTGGTGATTTGAGATATACGCCCTTTCCCAAACTGTGTATTACATTAACCGTAAGACTTTAATCAGGTTAACACATTGAAGAACAAATTAGTTTAAATACTTTTTTCTCCAGTGTGAAAAAAACATTGAAAAGCACTTCAACTGACTGTAGACCGTGTCTGTAGACCGTGGTATACATTTATAGCATATGGCTTCATAACATAATGAAATATGATACCAGTCTACGTGTTTAACTGAGGCTTGATTCAGTTGCTGATAAAAGGTCCGTAAAACAGCGAACACAAGGTGGTATATTCCGTTGCTGATCTTGTGGAATTTGGAAATTGAATGATACAATATTCCAGCGTACGGCCATCATTTCTGATTCCAGATCATCCACAGTGCCATTTTTGATAAAGATTAATGGCCTCTTGCTGGTGGAAAATATCGGCGTATCTTTGACCAGCTCGATGTCTCGGACGAAATGCGTTTTAGGCGCTGGCAAATGAACCAACTCCCCTTCTAACATTAACAACAGATCGTGCCATGGTATCAACGTGGGGCTCCACCGAAAATCATTTAAAAAAATGCACTCCGCTTCTTCTACGCCAACCCATGCAAACGATCCCGAAGCGGGATTTAAAATGTTTTATAAAGTTCAGTCAATGGCTTTAAAATAAACGTTTTACCACAGTTGGCTGGACCAACGATCATGAGATTGCGATGCTTCCCACGTCCTTTTTTAATAGGTCAACAACCGCTTGCCCAAATTTCCTCTTATCGATTCCATTGTTCTCGAGAATCTGTTTTGCGCACTGAAGCCAGACACCGTTACATCCTGCTCGGCAATCTTGCTTTGACGCCTCGTTAAACAATTCCATTCGACTTTTCTTACATCGTTCTAATACTTCCTTGGCAGTTTTCATGCGCCAAGTAGTGTCTAGCAAGTCCTGAATTGCTTTGGGTGGTTTGCACAAGATGAACTGAACTAAGTCTGTCTTTCCCTCCTCTCTTTGTTCGTGAGCATATGCGTGTAGCTCTGTCATTGTTTTAATATTTCTTTTAAGAATGACTTCAGAGACGTCAAATGCGCTCAAACGCTTTTCCTTTTCTTTTTTAGATCGCTTTTTTCCTTTGCATACATTTCCTCTCCCCTGCACTGCGGCACTGCGTTTTTGACCAGTTTGTATTTTGGCCATGCTCGCGTTGGTGGTCTTCGGTTCTTTATAGCTATTAAGATCTGGGTGTGATTCACTTTCTTCATAGCTACTGTCCTCCTTTGTGACGTATCGCCAAGCACTGTAGTAGTTATGATGATTACTCGAATAATTTACCTCTATGGCAAAATTTTCCTCGAGAAACCTCTTGGATTGCAGCCATCTTTGTGACTTATGCAATTTCAACACCATGTGATAATGTTTAGCGCCATCCGCGTGGTTTTCTCTGCTACAACACCAGTGCTTCACTTTAGCAGAACCTTTCTCAAACGAAGTAACGAGTGCTTCAGCAAAATCTCTTCGATTCGGAAATTTGCTCAAATCAGCTCGACTATAAGTTACTAAGTATACGCTTCTTACTGCTGAACTACGGAGACTGCTTCATGTATCTACCGCAGCCATATTGCAATATTAATAGTATATTGTTACAAATACTAAAATGAAGTCATAACTGGATATAGAGCTATTTATAAATATAATCACGCGCATTCACGTGATTGTGCTTCTGTACGTTATACCTCCTGAAATCCTGTAACACAGGTAAATTAATATTTATATCCTCGGTTATACCTACTGTACAATAAAATAAATCAAATTGTACATAAAACTTATTAATTGATCACAAATATCCTAAATAATATCATCATAACAAAAGTTCTCGTATTTTCACCCGTTTTTACGTAAAAATTAGCAATTTTTAAGAACACATAATTTTCAGACAATCCTGGCCAAAATCATGTGGACAGGTAGGCTCATATGCGTTTAGGATGGATTTAATGCTATAACTTACGCCCCCACTCCCCCAAAACAATGTTGAAATCGTTTTCGCTTCGGCAACTCTGTATATATCATATTGGACTGCAACATTGAGATGGGGGTGTGGGGGTTTGACAGATATTATGCAATATATCTAAATGTATTATATAATTTGCTACAATTTTGTACTGTCCACAAAGTTTTTGGCCAGGATTGTCTGAAAACGAGTCATAGAAATTAAACCTTTTTATTACATTAAAAGGTTTACATTTGCTCAGTTAGGTGGACATGCTATGCTACTAGAGCCTTTTTGAAGTAATTCATCAACATTGGATCAATTTATGACGTCACTGGTAATAATAATTTGATTATTAATCGTAACAAACAGTCATTAAAGGCTGCATGCATAAGCGTGCGCAAATATGGTTCAAAATATATCTTCAGAAAAACGTGCATTGGTCCAGTTAACAAAAGAGTTTGTACATTTAAGTTATAGAGAACTTGGTAGAAAGTACGGTGTTTCAAAATCTACTGCTTACAACATTTGCAATAGGAAAATGAAAACGAAATCTAGAGAAAGAAAACGTGGTCGACCAAAAGTTGTAACTGAAAGAACCGAGAGAATTATTCTGCGGACTTTTCTTCAACTGAGACGTAAATCGCCCAGCTTTTCAATAAAAGACCTTATGTCAGAAAGTGGACTGGAAATAGCAAACTACAGTAGACGAACTGTGTCAAGATTGCTCAACAAACGTGGATATAAGTTACGACAGGCACGCAAGAAAGGTTTTCTCAATGAAAACGATTTGGCCATAAGAAAACTTTTCTCCTTACAAAACTTAGCAACGTCGGGGCTTCTCCAAGTGTTGTAAAATGGTTTGAGAGTTACTTGACCGGAAGAACTCAATCAGTCAGAATTGGATCAACTGTGTCTACTCCTCTCCCTGTTTCTTATGGTGTACCACAGGGTGCAATTTTATCACCTTTACTTTTTAGTATTTATACTAACGATCTGCCCTCATCAGTCCACCATAGTAAACTTGAATCGTACGTGGACGACTCCAAGATATTACTATCTTTCACTGTGGCTAACGTGGACTGTTTAAAGCAACAACTTGAGGAAGACTTGTATTTGATTGCAAACAGTTGTTCCGAAAATGAATTGCTTATTAACCCGGGAAAGACCAAATACATGCTGATTGGCACACGGCAAAACCTACAACAACTTCCCGTAGATATGACCATAAACTTCCTCAACGAGACTATTACCCCCGTCTCCTTTGCCAAAGATCTAGGAATGACAATCGACTCTTATTTGACATATGACCAGCACATCACCAACCTGGTTTCCTCATGTATGAATTCCCTGTGCCAAATAAACCGAGTCAAAAAATGTTTCGATAAAGAAGCTTTAACTCTCATCGTCTCGGCACTTGTAATGAACAAAATGTTCTATTGTTCAACGGTTTGGTCAAACACTTCGTCTACCAACATTAAGAAACTACAGTTGGTACAAAATTTTGCATGCAGGATAATAACAAATATTGGAAAGTTCGACCATATTTCGCCGGGCTTACGCGAACTTAACTGGCTCCCAGTAAAGGAACAATTACTACTAAGAGAGGCTATTATGATGTACAAATGTGTCAATGAACTTGCTCCACATTATTTGAGCGATTTATTCACAAAACGTTCTGACATTCATCAACGAGATACACGTAGCCATGACTCACTGCAAATACCATTATACAAAACTTCTGCAGGTCAAAGGTCCTTTCATTATAGAGGCGTTACACTCTGGAATGATTTGGACATAAAGTACAAAAAGTTAGACTCTCTAAAAACTTTCAAAAACGAACTGAAGCGAAGCATGCTAGAACAAATATATAAGTAGATAATTTTACCTTGTTAAACTTTATACAAATGTCTTACCTTTTTACCTTAATTTAAATTCTAGATTCTAAAACTTGTAAATAGAACAACATTTATTTTTTGTAAATCAGTGTTGAAAATCCCTATTTAGGGAACACAATAAAGTATGTATATGTATATGTATATATTGATGCAGATAGTTATGGCTCAGGAGAATTTTACAGGACATTTTCAAATTTGATATGAGTTATGCAAATGTTCGTTATCCGTCCTTCATAATAAATTATACTAACCTTATCCGTTATCCGGGATTCTCGAGTCAACTAAATTTCGGACTGATGGAAAATTGTTTTTGTCATACTGGACATAGATCGACCGAGAAAGATTCAAAACGAATCAGTGTTGAAAATCCCTATTTAGGGAACACAATAAAGTATGTATATGTATATGTACTATATTGATGCAGATAGTTATGGCTCAGGAGAATTTTACAGGACATTTTCAAATTTGATATGAGTTATGCAAATGTTCGTTATCCGTCCTTCATAATAAATTATACTAACCTTATCCGTTATCCGGGATTCTCGAGTCAACTAAATTTCGGACTGATGGAAAATTGTTTTTGTCATACTGGACATAGATCGACCGAGAAAGATTCAAAACGCATATTGATGAAGATAGTTATGGCTCAGGAGAATTTTAAAACACATTTTCAAATTTGAGATGACTAGTGCAAATGTTCGTTATCCGTACTTACAGACTTGTTGATCCGTCTTAATCAGTAGGCTTATACGGGTTTTCTTCGCTCCGCGTTACCCGGATTTCTCAACTATACTAGTACTGCAGCTAATTAAAGGGCCAAATACTGCTTTTTCATATAGCCATTACAAACAGTGGCTAGCTACAAGGTATGCCGAAATCCCATATCCTTAATTCATCGCGACAAATCGTCGAGGCTACTGCAGGGTATGCCGAAATCTAGCATCCTTATCATTCAGTATGCTCATGAGCACGCTCGTATATTGGTCTGTTTGTGAGAAAATTTTTCACTGTCTGCTCGAAATTTTCTAAATATACAGAAATATATGTATATAGAAACGTGCTGGAGATGTTTTACATGGTGAAAGGTTGACAATTTTTGAAAGGAAAATTTTTGCTGTTGAAAACATATATCTTATATGTGTGTAAATAAAAATTAATAGAAATAAATAAAAATTTCCAGCTAACATTCACGACGAGAACGGGAGTTGTCTCGTGTTAGCCGCCAGACATGCAGCGTGGATTATAACGTTTTTGCTTAGGTCTGACAACTGTCCGATGACTGTTGCTCGGATATTGGCCAAGAATGATCAGTCAACTATTTCAACCATTTTTACGTGACAGTGCTACAGATCGACGTACCATTATTGATTGCACATTTGCATGCAGAAAAAAGCTTGGTGTACGCCAACTAGCAACGTCCTCCGCGCCTTCACTTTGTTTGTGTTTCTTTAGGAAATAAAGGTATTTACTAATATATAGCTAGGCCTACGGCTTATAGAAATGAAACATATTTTTGTAAGTAGTAAGTATTGTAAACGCCGCCGGCTATGGACTGTAACTATCGAGATTCGGTCACTTGAGAGAGTATTTGCTAAAAGAGAAGCTCAATGACAATGTTTCCTCTGAGTGATTTTTTCATCCAAATATTTATTGATTGCATGGTATCGTAGGCATAGTTAGATGCTTTTCAAACAGTACTTTTCACATAAACTACCTTCAATTTAAATGAACAGTGTGGTGTATTTTATTTGATCGGACAAAATGTCCGTGCAGAATGAAATTGATCGGCCATTTGGTGTTTTTGTTCGGCAAATAGCCGATTGCCGACCGTTATAATCCACACTGCAGACATGGTGATATATACCATACTGAATCTTAACGAACTACGGGGGAGAGTGCTGGCGGCCCCCAAACCATTATGTGCCGACACCCTTTTCGCAAGATTCTGGAATATATCGCCTTCCACACATTATTACATGGTACGGGTTCCGTGTATATACAGTTGCGACTCCGTTGATGGAAGGCTTGTGGGACGCAATAACCAAGCGCGTGCGCATTGGGTATGCGCATAACGAAATAACACAATACTCATGCAAAAGCATTCTTATAAAAAAACTAGACTTATAATATAGACACTGTATAACATATAAACATTTTGACAAATAAACTTTCAGACAGTATAAGTATATGCAAATGAATCCTTACCCGTCCTACATTATAAATAGTATTACGCTTACCCGTTACCCGTGGGATCAATCTTCAGTCAAATAAAGTTTGGGACTTAGAAAATTTCGAGCTGATCGAATAAACTTTTTCGTCATGGACCGATTTACAAATGTCCAAAAGGCATAATGATGAAGATAATATAGACACTGTATAACATATAAACATTTTGACAAATAAACTTTCAGACAGTATAAGTATATGCAAATGAATCCTTACCCGTCCTACATTATAAATAGTATTACGCTTACCCGTTACCCGTGGGATCAATCTTCAGTCAAATAAAGTTTGGGACTTAGAAAATTTCGAGCTGATCGAATAAACTTTTTCGTCATGGACCGACTTACAAATGTCCAAAAGGCATAATGATGAAGAAAGTTGTGGCACAGGAAAATTTTGAAGCACATTTTGACATATAAACTTTCAGACAGTATACGTATATGCAAATGAATCCTTACCCGTCCTACATTATAAATAGTATTACGCTTACCCGTTACCCGTGGGATCAATCTTCAGTCAACTAAAGTTTGGGACTTAGAAAATTCGAGCTGATCGAATAAAATTTTTCGTCATGGACCGACTTAGAAATATCCAAAAGGCATAATGATGAAGAAAGTTTTCGCTCAGGAAAATTTTGAAGCACATTTTGACATATAAACTTTCAGACAATATAAGTATATGCAAATGAATCCTTACCCGTCCTACATTATAGATAGTATTACGCTTACCCGTTACCCGTGGGATCAATCTTGAGTCAACTAAAGTTTGAGACTTAGAAAATTTCGAGCTGATCGAAAAAGTTTTTTCGTCATCGACCGACTTAGAAATGTTCCAAACGCATAATGATGCCGAAAGTTTTGGCTCAGGAAAATTTTAAAGCACATTTTGACATATAAACTTTCAGGCAGTAGACGTATATGCAAATGAATCCTTACCCGTCCGATCATTATAAATACTATTACGCTTACCCGTAACCCGTAGGATCAATCTTGAGTCAACTAAAGTTTGACACTTAGAAAATTTCGAGCTGATCGAAAAAGTTTTTTCGTCGTCGACCGACTTAGAAATGTTCAAAACGCATATTGATGCGGAAAGTTTTGGCTCAGGAGAATTTTAAAGCACATTTTGACATATAAACTTTCAGGCAGTAGACGTATATGCAAATGAATCCTTACCCGTCCGTCCGACATTATAAATACTATTAGCTTACCCGTAACCCGTAGTAGGATCAATCTTGAACAAACTAAAGTTTGACACTTAGAAAATTTCGAGCTGATCTGCAGCTAAAGGGCCACATACTGCTTTTTCATATATTCACAAACAGTGGCTATAATTCATCGCGACAAATCGCCGAGGCTACTCCAGGGTATGCCGAAATCTAGAATCCTTAATATCCAGTATGCTCATGAGCAGGCTCGTATATTCATCCCTGTCTGCTCGAAATTCTCTAAATATACAGAAATATATGTATATAAAAATCGTGCTAGACATGTTTTACATGGTGAAAGGTTGACTATTTTTGTAAGCAAAATTTTTGCCGTTGCAAACATATATCTTATATGTGTGCAAATAAAAATTAATAGAAATAAATAAAAATTTCCAGCTAACATTCACGACGAGAACGGGAGTTGTCTCGTGTTAGCCGCCAGACATAGTGATATATACCGTACGGAATCTTAACGAACTACGGGGGAGAGTGCTGGCGGCCCCCAAACCATTATATGCCGACACCCTTTTCGCAAGATTCTGGAATATATTGCCTTCCACACATTACTTCATGGTACGGGTTCCGTGTATATACAGCTGCGACTCCGTTGATGGAAGACTTGTGGGACGCATTAACCCAGCGCGTGCGCATTAGGTATGCGGGTAACGAAATAACACAATACTCATGCTACAGCATTCCTACAAAAAAACTGCATTTATAATGTAGATAGTGTACAACATATAAACATTTTGACATATAAACTTTCAGACAATATACGTATATGCAAATGAATCCTTACCCGTCCTACATTATAAATAGTATTACCGTTACCCGTTACCCGTGGGATCAATCTTGAGTCAACTAAAGTTTGGGACTTAGAAAATTTCGAATAAACTTTTTCGTCATGGACTGACTTAGAAATGTCCAAAAGGCATAATGATCAAGAAAGTTGTGTCGCAGGAAAATTTTATAAACATTTTGACATATAAACTTTCAGACAATATACGTATATGCAAATGAATCCTTACCCGTCCTACATTATAAATAGTATTACCTTACCCGTTACCCGTGGGATCAATCTTGAGTCAACTAAAGTTTGGGACTTAGAAAATTTCGAATAAACTTTTTCGTCATGGACTGACTTAGAAATGTCCAAATGCATAATGATGCAGAAAGTTTTGGCTGAGGAGAATTTTAAAGCACATTTTGACATATAATCTTTCAGACAGTATACGTATATGCAAATGAATCCTTACTCAGTTGGCTTACATTACATGTTGTTTTTTTTTAGATTGTTCTACGCTCGATCCGCGTTGCTCAGGTTTCTCGACTATACTAGTACTGCAGCTAAAGGGCCACATACTGCTTTTTCATATATTCACAAACAGTGGCTATAATTCATCGCGACAAATCGCCGAGGCTAATCCAGGGTATGCCGAAATCTAGAATCCTTAACATCCAGTATGCTCATGAGCACGCTCGTATATTCATCCCTGTCTGCTCGAAATTCTCTAAATATACAAAAATATATGTATATAAAAATCGTGCTGGACATGTTTACATGGTGAAAGGTTGACTATTTTTGTAAGCAAAATTTTTGTTGTTGCAAACATATATCTTATATGTGTGTAAATAAAAATTAATAGAAATAAATAAAAATTTCCAGCTAACATTCACGACGAGAACGGGAGTTGTCTCGTGTTAGCCGCCAGACATGGTGATATATACCGTACGGAATCTTAACGAACTACGGGAGAGTGGCTGGCGGCCCCCAAACCATTATATGCCGACACCCTTTTCGCAAGATTCTGGAATATATTGCCTTCCACACATTACTTCATGGTACGGGTTCCGTGTATATACAGCTGCGACTCTGTTGATGGAAGACTTGTGGGACGCATTAACCCAGCGCGTGCGCATTAGGTATGCGGGTAACGAAATAACACAATACTCATGCAACAGCATTCCTACAAAAAAACTGCATTTATAATGTAGATAGTGTACAACATATAAACATCTTGACATATAAACTTTCAGACAATATGCGTATATGCAAATGAATCCTTACCCGTCCTACATTATAAATAGTATTACGCTTACCCGTTACCCGTGGGATCAATCTTGAGTCAACTAAAGTTTGGAACTTAGAAAATTTCGAGCTGATCGAATAAACGTTTTCGTCATGGACGGACTTAGAAATTGCCAAAAGGCATAATGATCAAGAAAGTTTTGGCTCAGCAAAATTTTGAAGTTTATAATGTAGATAGTGTACAACATATAAACATCTTGAAATATAAACTTTCAGACAATATACGTATATGCAAATGAATCCTTACCCGTCCTACATTATAAATAGTATTACGCTTACCCGTTACCCGTGGGATCAATCTTGAGTCAACTAAAGTTTGGGACTTAGAAAATTTCGGGCTGATCGAATAAACTTTTTCGTCTTGGACGGACTTAGAAATGTCCAAAAGGCATAATGATGAAGAAAGTTTTGGCTCAGGAAAATTTTGAAGCACATTTTGACATATAAACTTTCAGACAGTATACGTATATGCAAATGAATCCTTACCCGTCCTACATTATAAATAGTATTACGCTTACCCGTCACCCGTGGGATCAATCTTGAGTCAACTAAAGTTTGGGACTTAGAAAATTTTGAGCTGATCGAATAAACTTTTTCGTCTTGGACGGACTTAGAAATGTCCAAAAGGCATAATGATGAAGAAAGTTTTGGCTCAGGAAAATTTTGAAGCACATTTTGACATATAAACTTTCAGACAGTATACGTATATGGAAATGAATCCTTACCCGTCCTACATTATAAATAGTATTACGCTTACCCGTTACCCGTGGGATCAATCTTGAGTCAACTAAATTTTGAGACTTAGAAAATTTCGAGCTGATCGAAAAACCTTTTTCGTAATGGACCGATTTGGAAATGTCCAAAAGGCATAATGATGAAGAAAGTTTTCGCTCAGGAAAATTTTGAAGCACATTTTGACATATAAACTTTCAGACAGTATACGTATATGCAAATGAATCCTTACCCGTCCTACATTATAAATAGTATTACGCTTACCCGTTACATGTGGGATCAATCTTGAGTCAACTAAAGTTTGGGGACTTAGAAAATTTCGAGCTGATCGAAAAAGTTTTTTCGTCATCGACCGACTTAGAAATGTTCCAACCGCATAATGATGCCGAAAGTTTTCGCTCAGGAAAATTTTGAAGCACATTTTGACATATAAACTTTCAGACAATATACGTATATGCAAATGAATCCTTACCCGTCCTACATTATAAATAGTATTACGCTTACCCGTTACCCGTGGGATCAATCTTGAGTCAACTAAAGTTTGAGACTTAGAAAATTTCGAGCTGATCGAAAAAGTTTTTTCGTCATCGACCGACTTAGAAATGTTCCAACCGCATAATGATGCCGAAAGTTTTGGCTCAGGAGAATTTTAAAGCCCATTTTGACATATAAACTTTCAGGCAGTAGACGTATATGCAAATGAATCCTTACTCGCGATTGGCTTACATTACATGTTTTTTTTTTTAGATTGTTCTACGCTCGATCCGCGTTGCTCAGGTTTCTCGACTATACTAGTACTGCAGCTAAAGGGCCACATACTGCTTTTTCATATATTCACAAACAGTGGCTATAATTCATCGCGACAAATCGCCGAGGCTAATCCAGGGTATGCCGAAATCTAGAATCCTTAATATCCAGTATGCTCATGAGCAGGCTCGTATATTCATCCCTGTCTGCTCGAAATTCTCTAAATATACAGAAATATATGTATATAAAAATCGTGCTGGACATGTTTTACATGGTAAAAGGTTGACTATTTTTGTAAGCAAAATTTTTGTTGTTGCAAACATATATCTTATATGTGTGTAAATAAAAATTAATAGAAATAAATAAAAATTTCCAGCTAACATTCACGACGAGAACGGGAGTTGTCTCGTGTTAGCCACCAGACATGGTGATATATACCATACGGAATCTTAACGAACTACGGGGGAGAGTGCTGGCGGCCCCCAAACCATTATATGCCGACACCCTTTCCGCAAGATTGTGGAATATATCGCCTTCCACACATTGCTACATGGTACGGGTTCCGTGTATATACAGCTGCGACTCCGTTGATGGAAGACTTGTGGGACGCATTAACCCAGCGCGTGCGCATTAGGTATGCGGGTAACGAAATAACACAATACTCATGCAACAGCATTCTTACAAAAAAAAAACTGCATTTATAATGTAGAGGGTGTACAACATCTAAATATTTTGACATATAAACTTTCAGACAATATACGTATATGCAAATGAATCCTTACCCGTCCTACATTATAAATAGTATTACGCTTACCCGTTACCCGTGGGATCAATCTTGAGTCAACTAAAGTTTGGGACTTAGAAAATTTCGAGCTGATCGAATAAACTTTTTCGTCATGGACCGACTTAGAAATGTCCAAAAGGCATAATGATGAAGAAAGTTTTGGCTCAGGAAAATTGTGAAGCACATTTTGACATATAAACTTTCAGACACTATACGTATATGCAAATGAATCCTTACCCGTCCTACATTATAAATAGTATTACGCTTACCCGTTACCCGTGGGATCAATCTTGAGTCAACTAAAGTTTGGGACTTAGAAAATTTCGAGCTGATCGAATAAACTTTTTCGTCTTGGACCGACTTAGAAATGTCCAAAAGGCATAATGATGAAGAAAGTTTTGGCTCAGGAAAATTGTGAAGCACATTTTGACATATAAACTTTCAGAGAGTATACGTATATGCAAATGAATCCTTACCCGTCCTACATTATAAATAGTATTACGCTTACCCGTTGCACGTGGGATCAATCTTGAGTCAATTAAAGTTTGTGACTTAGAAAATTTTCAGCTGATCGAATAAATTTTTTCGTCTTGGACCGACTTAGAAATGTCCAAAAGGCATAATGATGAAGAAAGTTTTAGCTCAGGAAAATTTTGAAGCACATTTTGACATATAAACTTTCAGACAGTATACGTATATGCAAATGAATCCTTACCCGTCCGATCATTATAAATAGTATTACGCTTACCCGTTACCCGTGGGATCAATCTTGAGTCAACTAAAGTTTGGGACTTAGAAAATTTCGAGCTGATCGAATAAACTTTTTCGTCATGGACCGACTTACAAATGTCCAAAAGGCATAATGATGAAGAAAGTTGTGGCACAGGAAAATTTTGAAGCACATTTTGACATATAAACTTTCAGACAGTATACGTATATGCAAATGAATCCTTACCCGTCCGATCATTATAAATAGTATTACGCTTACCCGTTACCCGTGGGATCAATCTTCAGTCAACTAAAGTTTGGGACTTAGAAAATTTCGAGCTGATCGAATAAACTTTTTCGTCATGGACCGACTTACAAATGTCCAAAAGGCATAATGATGAAGAAAGTTGTGGCACAGGAAAATTTTCAAGCACATTTTGACATATAAACTTTCAGACAGTATACGTATATGCAAATGAATCCTTACCCGTCCTATATTATAAATAGTATTACGCTTACCCGTTACAACGTGGGATCAATCTTGAGTCAACTAAAGTTTGAGACTTAGAAAATTTCGAGCTGATCGAAAAAGTTTTTTCGTCATCGACCGACTTAGAACGGATCAGTCATGAGTCGGCTAAATGGTTAAATCGATTGAAAATTGTCCTAATATACAAAATATTATCATAATATGAATATTCAGCTGTTAAGATATGTGATTTAGAGAGTTTTGGAATTATAATGCCAAAGAGAAATAAAGAAAAAATTATACGAAAAGAGAGTTTTACCTGGAAATGGTCCACAACTTTCGATCATTATGGCCTCAGTCTTTACCACTAAACCATGATGGCAACGATGGAAACAGCTAATATATTACAATTCTTCAATATTCTCTGTTTTGCGTTGTACCAGGTGTATGTAGATTTTTTCGCGAAAAGTTATGGGAAAAGTTACGAGAGTTTTACCTGGGAACGGTCCACAACTTTCGCTCATGATGGCCTCATTCTTTACCACTATACCATGATGGCAACGATGGAAACAGTCAACATATTACAATTCTTCAATATTCTCTGTTTTGCGTTGTACTAGATGTATGTAGATTTTTTCGATTTCACCCTACAGAAGAATTCTCTTCAGCGCTCTACATCCTTGTTCATCCCTCGTCATCCTTGGTTAAATCGACTCAAAATTGTCCTAATATACAAAAAATTATCAAAATATGAGTATTCAGCTGTTAGGAGGGGCGATTTAGAGAGTTTTTGGAAAAATATTGGCAAAACGAAATAAAGAAAAAATTATACGAAAAGTTACGAGAGTTTTACCTGGAAACGGTCCACAACTTTCGCTCATGATGGCCTCAGTCTTTACCACTATACCATAATGTCAACGATGGAAACAGCTAATATATTGCAATAGTTCAATATTCTCTGTTTTCAGTTCTACTTGATGTATGAAGATTTTTTGCATTTCACCCTGGACAAGAATTCTCTTCAGAGTTATTCATCCTTGTTCATCTCTCGTCATCCTTGGTTAAATCGACTCAAAATTGTCCTAATATACAAAAAAATATCTAAAAATGAATATTCAGCTGTTGGGAGGTGCGATTTAGAGACTTTTTTGGAAAAATAATGGCAAAAAGAAATAAAGAAAAATTATACGAAAAGTTACGAGAGTTTTACCTGGAAACGGTCCACAACTTTTGCTCATGATGGCCTCAGTCTTTACCACTATACCATGATGGCAACGATGGAAACAGGTAACACGTTGCAATAGTTCAATATTCTCTGTTTTCAGTTCTACTTGATGCATGTATGTAGATTTTTTGCATTTCACCCTGGACAAGAATTCTCTTCAGAGTTATTCATCCTTGTTCATCTCTCGTCATCCTTGGTTAAATCGACTCAAAATTGTCCTAATATACAAAAAAATATCTAAAAATGAATATTCAGCTGTTAGGAGGTGCGATTTAGAGACTTTTTTGGAAAAATAATGGCAAAAAGAAATAAAGAAAAAATTATACGAAACGTTACGAGAGTTTTACCTGGAAACGGTCCACAACTTTTGCTCATGATGGCCTCAGTCTTTACCACTATACCATGATGGCAACGATGGAAACAGCTAACACATTGCAATAGTTCAATATTCTCTGTTTTCAGTTCTACTTGATGTATGTAGATTTTTTGCATTTCACCCTGGACAAGAATTCTCTTCAGAGTTGTTCATCCTTGTTCATCTCTCGTCATCCTTGGTTAAATCGACTCAAAATTGTCCTAATATACAAAAAAATATCTAAAAATGAATATTCAGCTGTTAGGAGGTGCGATTTAGAGAATTTTTTGGAAAAATAATGGCAAAAAGAAATAAAGAAAAATTATACGAAAAGTTACGAGAGTTTTACCTGGAAACGGTCCACGACTTTCGCTCATGATGGCCTCAGTCTTTACCACTATACCATGATGGCAACGATGGAAACAGCTAACATATTGCAATAGTTCAATATTCTCTGTTTTCAGTTCTACTTGATGTATGTAGATTTTTTGCATTTCACCCTGGACAAGAATTCTCTTCAGAGTTGTTCATCCTTGTTCATCTCTCGTCATCCTTGGTTAAATCGACTCAAAATTGTCCTAATATACAAAAAAAATATCTAAAAATGAATATTCAGCTGTTAGGAGGTGCGATTTAGAGACTTTTTTGGAAAAATAATGGCAAAAAGAAATAAAGAAAAATTATACGAAAAGTTACGAGAGTTTTACTGGAAACGGTGCACAACTTTCGCTCATGATGGCCTCAGTCTTTACCACTATACCATGATGGCAACGATGGAAACAGCTAACATATTGCAATAGTTCAATATTCTCTGTTTTCAGTTCTACTTGATGTATGTAGATTTTTTGCATTTCACCCTGGACAAGAATTCTCTTCAGAGTTGTTCATCCTTGTTCATCTCTCGTCATCCTTGGTTAAATCGACTCAAAATTGTCCTAATATACAAAAAAATATCTAAAAATGAATGTTCAGCTGTTAGGAGGTGCGATTTAGAGACTTTTTTGGAAAAATAATGGCAAAAAGAAATAAAGAAAAATTATACGAAAAGTTATGAGAGTTTTACCTGGAAATGTTCACAACTTTCGCTCATGATGGCCTCAGTCTTTACCACTATACCTTGATGGCAACAAGGAAACAGGTAACACATTGCAATAGTTCAATATTCTCTGTTTTCAGTTCTACTTGATGCATGTATGTAGAGTTTTTGCATTTCACCCTGGACAAGAATTCTCTTCAGAGTTATTCATCCTTGTTCATCTCTCGTCATCCTTGGTTAAATCGACTCAAAATTGTCCTAATATACAAAAAAATCTAAAAATGAATATTCAGCTGTTAGGAGGTGCGATTTAGAGACATTTTTGGAAAAATAATGGCAAAAAGAAATAAAGAAAAATTTTACGAAAAGTTACGAGAGTTTTACCTGGAAACGGTCCACAACTTTTGCTCATGATGGCCTCAGTCTTTAACACTATACCATGATGGCAACGATGGAAACAGCTAACACATTGCAATAGTTCAATATTCTCTGTTTCCAGTTCTACTTGATGTATGTAGATTTTTTGCATTTCGCCCTGGACAAGAATTCTCTTCAGAGTTGTTCATCCTTGTTCATCTCTCGTCATCCTTGGTTAAATCGACTCAAAATTATCCTAATATACAAAAAAATATCTAAAAATGAATATTCAGCTGTTAGGAGGTGCGATTTAGAAACTTTTTAGGAAAAATAATGGCAAAAAGAAATAAAGAAAAATTATACGAAAAGTTACGAGAGTTTTACCTGGAAACGGTCCAGAACTTTCGCTCATGATGGTCTCAGTCTTTACCACTATACCATGATGGCAACGATGGAAACAGCTAACACATTGCAATAGTTCAATATTTTCTGTTTCAGTTCTACTTGATGTATGTAGATTTTTTGCATTTCGCCCTGGACAAGAATTCTCTTCAGAGTTGTTCATCCTTGTTCATCTCTCGTCATCCTTGGTTAAATCGACTCAAAATTATCCTAATATACAAAAAAATATCTAAAAATGAATATTCAGCTGTTAGGAGGTGCGATTTAGAAACTTTTTAGGAAAAATAATGGCAAAAAGAAATAAAGAAAAATTATACGAAAAGTTACGAGAGTTTTACCTGGAAACGGTCCAGAACTTTCGCTCATGATGGTCTCAGTCTTTACCACTATACCATGATGGCAACGATGGAAACAGCTAACACATTGCAATAGTTCAATATTTTCTGTTTCAGTTCTACTTGATGTATGTAGATTTTTTGCATTTCACCCTGGACAAGAATTCTCTTCAGAGTTGTTCATCCTTGTTCATCTCTCGTCATCCTTGGTTAAATCGACTCAAAATTGTCCTAATATACAAAAAATTATCAAAATATGAGTATTCAGTTGTTAGGAGGGGCGATTTAGAGACTTTTTGGAAAAATAATGGAAAAAGAAATAAAGAAAAAATTATACGAAAAGTTACGAGACTTTTAGCTGGGACTGCACCACAACTTTCGCTCATGACGGCCACGGTATTTACCACTATACCGTGATGTCAACGATCAAACAGGTAACAAATTACATGCAATAGTCAATACTTAAATATTCTATTTCCCGTTGTACTATGGCTGTATGTAGATTTTTTGGATTTCACCCTACATAAGATTCTCTTCATCGCTATACATCGTTGTTCATGCCCTCTTCATCGTTGGTCAAATGGACTCAAAATTGTCCAAATGTATGAAATGTTATCAAAATATGGGTATTAGCTGTTATGGGGAGCTTCGGGAAAGATAATGGCAAAAAAGAAATAAAAAAAAATTATGTACGAAAAATGTACAATACTTATACCGGGGAAATGTCCACAACTTTCGCCCATGATGGCCTCGGTGTTTACCACCATAACATGATCTCAACGATGGAAACAGGTAACAAATTACATCACTCCAATGTTGTGTTTACTGCTGTAATGTAGATAGTATATTTCGATTTCACCCCAAATAAGAATTCTCTTCATCGCGTCGTTCAGTTAAATCGATTCAAAATTGTGTAAATTTACAAAATATTATCAAAATATAAGTATTTAAGCTGTTATGAGAAGCGATTTGGGAATTTGAAAAAACAATGGCAAAAAGAAATAAAAATAACTATACGAAAAGTTATGAGACTTTCAGCTGGGACTGCTCCACAACTTTCGCTCGTGATGGCCACAGTGTTTACCACTATACCATGATGTCAACGATGAAACAGGTAACAAATTACAATAGTCAATACTTAAATATTCTATTTCCCGTTGTACTATAGCTGTATGTAGATTTTTGGGATTTCACCCCACGTATAGGATTCTCTTCATCCTTCTACATCTTTGTTCATCCCTCGTCATCCTTGGTTAATAAATCGACTCAAAGTTGTCCAAATATACAAAATATTCTCAAAATATAAGTATTAAGCTGCTATGTGGAGCGATTTGGAGATTTTGAAAAAATAATGGCAAAAAGAAATAAAGAAAAAATTAGTTACGGGACTTTTAGCTGGGACTGCTCCACAACTTTCGCTCATGATGGCCACGGTGTTTACCACTATACCATGATGTCAACGATCAAACAGGTAACAAATTACATGCAATAGTCAATACTTAAATATTCTATTTCCCGTTGTACTATGGCTGTATGTAGATTTTTTGGATTTCACCCTACATAAGATTCTCTTCATCGCTATACATCGTTGTTCATGCCCTCGTCATCGTTGGTCAAATCGACTCAAAATTGTCCAAATATACAAAATGTTATCAAAACATGGGTATTAGCTGTTATGGGGAGCGATTTGAAGACTTTCGGGAAAGATAATGGCAAAAAAAGAAATAAAAAAAAAATATGTACGAAAAATGTACAAAACGTATACCGGGGGAAGGTCCACAACTTTCGCCCATGATGGCCTCGGTGTTTGCCACTATACCATGATGTGAACGATAAAGCAGGTAACAAATTACAATAGTCAATACTTAAATATTCTATTTCCCGTTGTACTATAGCTGTATGTAGATTTTTGGGATTTCACCCCACGTATAGGATTCTCTTCATCCTTCTACATCTTTGTTCATCCCGCGTCATCCTTGGTTAAATCGACTCAAAATTGTCCAAATATACAAAATATTTTCGAAATATAAGTATTACTAACCATTACAGAATTTCAAGTTGCAAATCGCCCAACAGCAGCAAAACAGCCAATTTCGCATTCATATAAGCATTGTATCTCTAATAATAATAATAGCATTTAATATCCATCTTTGGTTAGAAAAGTACAATGGATTTACAAGAAGTGCTAAGGTTAAAATTGATAAGAAGAAATTTTACTATTATTTACATCAATGTTGCTAAAAATGTTATACTAGTTATATATTCTATAAAATTAATTTAGGACTGTTTTAAAAGGGATATATAGCTCTAGGTATAAATGATTGCCGGTGTATTTTAGTATACGATACAACATATGGTAGATTATTTGTTGTTCTTAGATCGTGTTCATGGGTAAAAGGTTGGGGGATAAGTTTATTACATGGGTTGGTCGGATCACTTAGAATTCTTTGGTATTCCTTAACAGTTAGGTGTGCCCTTCTTTGTTCTAGCGTTTCAAAGTTGCACCGAGATGTGCCGAGGATTTTGATGCATCTGTTTTGAGTGCTCTCTATTTCATCAATGAGATATTGTGGTAAACCACCACATATCGGAGCTGCATATTCTAAAACAGGTCTAATCTTGGATTCATAACATGTAATACCGACCTCAGGAGGAAGGTTCGCTCTACGGCATTCTTTCAGACTAAACATTCGTTTATTTGCTTTCCTTACAATGTTCTTAACATGACAGTTCCATTTCAAATTTTTTTGATGCCAGACACCCAACAGTTTATGAGAATTTACTCTTTCCACTGCCTCGTTTCCAATGACCAATGGTTCTGGTGCCGGTATTGCTGTGTTAAAACATATCCACATATCTTTTGTTTTCTTCGAATTTATCGTCATTTTGTTCCTATTAGACCATTCTTGTACTGCTTCAAGGGCCTCCTGCATATGGCTGGATGAACCTTGTGACACCACTTCGTCCTGTGTACAATCATCCGCGTATTTGCATATATTTATGGTAATCCATCTGGGATTGAGTTCTCAATATCGTTAATGTGAATATTAAAGAGCTGGGGACATCACAGAACCTTGTGGGACTCCTGCAGGACAAGGTTTGACCGATGATAGGGTTCCTGCTAGGTTGACCTGTTGTCTTCTATCTTCCAGAAAACTACGTGTCCATAGCCAAAAGGCTTTGGTTACATTCATTTCTGCGAGCTTACGAAGTAGAATTCCGTGGTCAATAAGGTCAAACGCTTTGCGAAAATCTATGAATAGTGCATGAACTCCATTTTTGGCGCTATGCGTATTGTCGGTCGCATTAAACCAGTTCTGCGAGATGTTGGTGAGTGCGGACACGGTTGATCGTTTGCTTGTAAAGGCATGCTGATTATCATTTATACGTGAACTGGGAAGGTTCAGTTTGAGCTGCAGCTTTTCCAGCACTTTAGCCATTTGGGGAAGAATGGATATCTGGCGAAAGTCATTCTCGATATCTCTTGGTGGATTGACCTTCGGAACTGGTATAACTAAGGCATGTTTCTATCCAGCAAACCACCCTATCGATTTTGTAAAGTCGTTTCTTTTTGGATTTTTTTATTAATTCGGTTAGGGTTAGGGTTAGGGTTAGGGTTAGGGTTAGGAGTTAGAGTAGGGGTAGGGTTTGGGTTAGTTACATGGCCATTTAACACCTCTTCTATGTTGCGAAAATGACGTCAGGTCAGTTTGCTGGATGGAAAATAGTGTAGTTCGATAATTTTGATATATAATATATTCATTGCTTCCAGGGCAATTTCATGGAAATTTAAGGAAATATCATTAGGAAAAGAGGAAATTTGGATTTTTAAGCGGAAGCACTGGCTTAAAGATAAATAATGAATAATGAAAAATGCCGCATGTGATTTGAAAATTTAGCGAACGCAAATCAGAGACTTTCATTCTTCCCATGGCCTACAACTTGTCACAACGGCATTTATATTACACATCACCTTGTGACCATCGCAAATTAACGTTCATGCAGGAATGCTCATGGCATATGAAGTAGAAGCATACATCAAATTATTTCAGCACTTTGTGGTGATACAGAGTTTCAATATCCAATAACACAGCGCCATTTTGTATATTTCCAGCTTCTGTTTAGGGTACTTGCTGATTGACGAATCATGACGATAATAAGCCTTACGCAGATGACCTTCTGCCTAGTATTCTGTGCTCACGAAAATCATTAATTGCACTCCTGGACTGGAGAGTGCAATTAATGAAATAATTGCCCTCTCTTAACCAATCAGATTGCAGTAATTTTGTCATGTATATAATAGAGGTTTATACAGTAAAACCCCGCCATATATTTGCGAAAAAACACACTGTGCTAACTTTTTTTTACCTCCAAACTACTACAACCTTGTATTTGAGAAAAATTGGTATTAGCCAAATTTAATTATAAACTAAGTAATACGCCACTTTCAAATTACGAAGTCTAGTACTTGGCGTGTATTGTTCTTCAGAAAATAATCATTTTTCAAACAAAATGAGAAAAAATACGCCAAGAATGAGCGTATATATCACCTTATTTACATATAAAAATTAAAATACACATAAATTTCATCAACTAATGGGTTCCTTCAACAAACATCGCAAGGAGTGGAATGTTAGACAACTATTTTACCAAACGTCCGTGTGGTCTGGTAACGAGGTTGTATTTAGAGAAGAATTTAGTCAAGGCAAGCAAATAATTTTCTTTCCTTTCCAGATCTCATCTTGCACTTTATCACTTGATGTCGATTTTTCAGCTTGACCCGAGAATATTGCGCACAGGAAAACCAGGACTGTGCCTCCCAAAGCTGAGTAGAAAGCCCAACCAAGAGAACAACCCCCCAGTTTGAACGCGGATGGTTTGTTTTCATCATCAACTGGATTTTTGTAACAGTAACGAACAAATATATCATTTTCATCACCCCATCCAGCAGGCCATAACACCAGGCCGACCAAGAGAAATAAACCTAAAAATAAAACGATAATAGTTAACAAAGAAAAAGACTGGCAGTGCGTTATGCCCATGCGCAGCATGGTTTGTCCATGCAAATCTATCTGGTATTGAAAGAACATGCGTGGTGTTTCCACAAACAAAACTATTATATGTTTTATCGCCATGCAAACTTACAAAGAACTTATTAACATGTAAATCTATCTGATATTGAAAGAACATGCAAATCTATCTGATATTGCAAGAACATGCAAATCTATCTTATATTGCAAGAACATGCAAATCTATGTTATATTGCAAGAACATGCAAATCTATCTGATATCGTAATTACATGAAAATCTATCTGATATTGCAAGAACATGCAAATCTATCTGATATCGTAATTACATCAAGTTTACCCGCAATGGCTTGTACAACACCAACAATTGAGATCAGGGGTTTCTTGCCAATTTTCTGCACACAGAAGGCCAACAGTGCCATAAACACACATATTGTAGCCACGGCAGTGCCGAAGACTGTAAACACCAAACTTGCTTTCCAGAAATTACTAGGTAAATCATTTAAACTGTCGACATATCTACGACATGACCATCTTGTTTTGTTCAAAGCTATATCCTGTCGAGAACATCGTGTATACAGACCAATAGTGGGGTTCTTTCCAGAAGTTTTATAGTTATCAGAGGCGTTGTTCCAGTTGGGTGAAATAATAGCAGCGACTAAAGCCATTACAGCAGTCAGAGACAGTAACATCCAGAGTAGATTTCGAAATGTCACAATGACAAACCCCATCGTCTTTTAATATAATTTACTTGATCGTGTGAATTGTTAATGAGCGTGTATCTAGAATTAAAACCAAATAAACTACTTTACGTTTGCAGTTGGTGTTTTATCGTGGCTACTGATGGCAATAAATGGATAAAAAGGTTTGAGCACGTCATGCTTTTGAATATCATTCAATCATTCTTAATTAGCAACAAAAAACAACGAATCTTCGAGCAATTTGCGGGAAGTCAATTATTCATACTTGGCGCAAGACGAAGGACTTTTCCAACTTGCGGCGCGCCAAATTTGACTCACCCCGGGGTGGTAACGCTGATCTCTATAAAATACGCACATGCTTTGTTGATGTGAATGAAAGATCTGGACGTCTAACACTAGAAACGCAACTTCAAACACTGACAAGAACCGCATTTGCTACAAGACTGAATTTTACCTTTCTTCATTAAAATCGTAATCTTCGCAAACTAAAGCTTATTACGTCATATCGTATACCATACGTCATTTCGATACCGTAAATCCTGCGTGGGTTTATGTTTGCAAGATAAATACAGAGGCTCTTCTTAATCTCGTCATTTTACTACGAAAACAGCAAGATTAAGCAAAGTGCATCATTTGAAAACTTCCACAGACATTAAATTGTGATAATATTACTCTACGGAGTAAACATGAATCAACAGATTTAGGTATTTGACTGTAGTATATCTAAAATCGTAATCTTCGCAAACTAAAGCTTATTACGTCATATCGTATACCATACGTCATTTCGATACCGTAAATCCTGCGTGGGTTTATGTTTGCAAGATAAATACAGAGGACTCTTCTTAATCTCGTCATTTTACTACGAAAACAGCAAGATTAAGCAAAGTGCATCATTTGAAAACTTCCACAGACATTAAATTGTGATAATATTACTCTACGGAGTAAACATGAATCAACAGATTTAGGTATTTGACTGTAGTATATCGTCATAATGTGACAGGTAGCTTCACATCTGATGTAGACACGCTATATGCGATGAGACGCAATACATTACGAGGGCCATAGGCGTACAGGGGAAAAAAGGGCGACGGACAAAAATTTGCCCGACATGGGTGGAAATTGCCGGAACATTATCATGGGTAATAGATGAATAGAAAAACTATATCCTGGGCTTTCATTCTTTAAGATACATCGAGCTCACTCCATTGCATGCAATTTACATTTAATGAAACAAATTTCAATCTGAATTTCTCGGACTAAATATTGTTCTTACGTCTGTTATGACAAAATACATTGCGGCCTAACAAATTGCCGAATTTGAAAGTTGGATCTGCTTGCCTAAACGGCAGTCTCGTACGCCTATGAGGAAAGAAGAGTAATTAACATCGTTGGTCACGTATGCTCACTGTCGAAGTCTTATCTCACTTTCATTTAATGGATGCGATTAAAATTCCAAAATGAAATTATACCTCCTAAAACACGTGGTGTTTTCCACAAGACAATGTTCTAGCTTGTTTTCAGAAGATCAAATAGATAGCACATATACGTCACAGCGAATGGAAAATCATATTATTAACACTCTCACACCTAAAGCATTCAACACGTTTGTATTTTAATTCTTTGTATTGTAAAATACACAAGACATAGAATCATTATTATCACAAGTCAGTCTAGTGGTATTGATTTGGGACATATTTTCATCATTTAATATGCGCCATATTGACATATGTGGTGATCTTACATTTTCTGACATTTCCACAATCACATTAGTCATGCATTAAAAGAAAGAAAATATTCCTGGGATATATATGAATAGCAGTATCGCATTCCTTGTGAAAGCGACTTTGTAATGAAGTGGAAAACTCGATCAAGAACATAGTTAGGAATATGTTTCTAAACTAATTTAGTTTCTTTCTAATCAAATGATTGTTATACAGTACTACATGTGTCTTTACAGCCTATATATGGGAAACTATGGACATAGAAAACAAACATCTGATATTGGTTTTCATGCACAAATCCTCTTGCAAAAACATCACTCCAAGGAGCAAGATACTAAATATTCTCGTGAAGCTAAGATGACTATTTGTAAGAAACAAAAGAACTTTAGTCTCCTCAAACGTCCGTGTTCGCGACCTTGTCCTTCGCATTTGCTTTTAGTTTGCAAATAAATTGAAGTCAAGATTCAGCCTCAAGTTAGCAGCCAAATGATATACGTGAATTTGGATAATCAGAACCTCAGGTTTTCATTGGATACATTTGTTCCTGACCACTGTGAAGAAACTGATTACTAGGATTTCGATAGTCAGACATCACACATTCTTAACACATGCATTCCCACGAACGAATGTGTGACAATCTTTAATACATATATTGCTATATGGGACACATGCTGTGTTATCTTTAATGTTATTCTTAGTTCCAACAGTGCATGAGATAAGAACATGAGATGTTTTCATTGCTTACCGCAATTTATTATCTATATTGTACATATAGGCATTCGTGCATGCATTGAAATAGCAGTTCGCAGGCATGAATTTTCTTTTCTGTATGCATACGCTGCATGCATGAGGAAAGCAACACTGGGAATTAATTTTTCATTATCTGATGACCTAACCTACATGAGATTAACCTAAATCTGACAGGCCAGACAGGACAAATACATGCAAATGCGAAACCTATTTCTTCCTTTCTTGCAATCTGATATTGATCGTCTATTCGCCTTCCTGATGTACAAATTCATCAGAATACATTGGTTGTTTTTCAAAGTTTTCAATATTTCATGGAAGCAGAAAACCTTATCTATCCTATATGATGTTGAAGGTTCTTACTATATAGCTTTACCGGCTACATTTCAATATGACCTAATGAATTTTATACTACCTTCCAATTAAAACATCTTTCTGAATAACGTACTTAAAAAATCATTATATGCCAGAATATAGAATACTTAACACCAGTTGACAGGACATTTCAAGATCGATACTAATCCATGTTTCATCTTTCAAGAATTTATCACTATTTTGGAAAAATGACTATGCGTTTCACAGATATTAAAACTATCATCATTCAAATTTTGCCTAATTTTCGCAGGTTCGTATTACGTTTCCAATGTTCATGCCGAAACTATAATTTCTTCTCAATTATGAGCATATTTGACCCACATACCACCGAATATAGACCTCGGAATTGCGCACTCGCGTTCATGAGCCACGGTGCTAGATGTAGTTAAGATTTTAATTTTATTCGATAAAGACTGTATCAAATGACGCTATTTTTCACCTGAGCAGGCTTTCGCCTTCACTGATCCGATCTTCTTTTAAAAATCTTCGTTCTTGTCAAGGTCTCACCTACATAACGAAAATGTTGTACTGTAGCAAATATTGTGACATCCAATGTAGACATGTGTATGATGTCACTACAGGACAATAGAAGGTCAGAGACGTGTTTGCCCTGTGGCGGAATTCCGTCAGTCGTCAAGGACTGATTATAAAATAAAATGATACAATATCACAGAAACAAAGAAACGGTGGATGCAAGTATCACCACAACAAAAAATATTACAATGTAATTGTGTTCAAGGGAGTGTTCACCAATTTTATAAAACTATAAGTCCAAGTCAAATTACCGACTCACAGTTGGGAAAAAACGAGGGACATATGAAGGCTTCATTCAATACGTGTGGTCTTTTGACGCGTATTTTTTTCTAGACTGTTCTGAAGGATGCCAAAGCATAAAAGAACTTTATATACACCCTAGAGACGTTTCCCTCCTTTTTCAAGATTTCCGTTCAATATTTCAATAACTTTGATCTTCTTTACCAACGGACTGTATATGCCCTTTAACTTTGCTCATCAAGCCAAGGGTTGAGTTCAGAGCGTTCAAAAGCGCCATCATTTACGGCATATTAACAGCAAAGACCATTTTACATGTCAATTCTTCATGTACTGAACGTAATGCAAAGGAAATGAGTTGAAACACAAAGAAGTACGACGATGTTATACAGCACTGGTCTAATACTAGGACTTGTATTAGTGTATAGAAAATCAATTGAAACACAAAGAAGTACGACGATGTTATACAGCACTGGTCTAATACTAGGACTTGTATTAGTGTATAGAAAATCGCGTGCCATTTTCAAGATTTCATTTTTAATCTCATAATGTGTTTTCATTTCCTTAATTTGTTTTTATTTTAAGGGATCATTAACGTAAACTACGCCATATTTCGTTTCACAAAAACGGCTTAAAATTCCTTTTAGGACAGACTTATCAAACTGAAGAGTTTTGTGATGACACATGCAGTAAGATTTGCATTGTTTATACAGAGGGCATTTTTCCTCCTCTGGTATAGGTCGTGAAACACCCAGAACTCTACACGAGGCGCTACACGAGTGTTTTAAACAAACTTCATACTCTAAAATCCCGCGTTTACACTATCTTCAATTTATCGCGCGAATAAAGATAGTAGCACAAATTGAACCATTTTTATCCGTCTGTGCAAAAAAATTCATTCTCGTAAAACGTCTCGAACAAACGAGTATTTAATAAGAAATTGAAAATGAAAGATAACTTAATTACCGTGCTCCTTGATATCAAACGTGCTCTGCTCAAGAATTATTAATAGTTTGAAAAAGTATTTCCTTGGGACGAAAATACAATCAGGCAAATGCCTAAAGCAAGCTCATATTGATCAAATGCATATGTGTATAATTTTGTGTCAAGACTGGCAGTGTATGTTATCCACCTTAAACGCGTTTTCGTAGCCTCAAATTGGGAATATCTCAGGCGATGTTATCGAAGTAAACAGTTTAGCGAGTACACAGCGGGCCCGCGGAAACCACGAGATGTGCGTCCAAGGCGTGTTGCTCCACATAATATTACTGATACCATACATGACACGAGTGGCCTCTTACTCAGCGGAACTGAGAAAGCTACTTGTTGCTAATATTGCACAGAATATACTTCCTTCTCAATACAAGCATGGCGAATAAATATATACGGTGGATTATAGGAAACTTTCAAAATGAGACAACCATATTCAATAATTAGTGCCAAATCATTTTGGATTAATGAATCGCGGAGACAGGAAACGACCCAGGTCTTATTGTTACAGCGTTTTGTTTACTTCACATAAAAATATCAAAATGATCGCTTCTCGCAGGGTTGAAGCACATGATACGCTTCAATAACGCCTTATAATATTCTATAGGTTACATTCCAATATTGAAAGCGTACGTCAAGTGTATATTCACTTATAATAGTTAGTCGCTAAATTCCATACGAGACTCAAACATATAATTTAAGACTCAAACATATAATTTAGCTAGTGATAATATCTATATGGACGTAAATGCGCCGGGGCAGAACTTTTACTGACGTTTTAAGTGGGATGAAAATGCTATAAAAAACCTCGTATATTGGCGAGAATCTTGAATCACTTGGCTAATATTCAATATCGACGAAGTTTGTTTCTAATATGAATGGCAGTTACATTCACACGGGATGGCCGAAAATATTATCTACAGACAGAATTCGAAATGTTTCTCTTGATAACATAAGCAGAATTCCAAGGCGTTATTAACGCATTTTTAAAGGCAGTCAACTCGGACGGTATGGATAACCCACAGACTAAAATAGTTTGAAGTATTTTATATTCACATAGTCATAGATGCATTTGAATCGCAGGACAAATTTTTGTCTTGTATAAAAACGATGAAATCGGCGAGAAGTATAAGAAACATACACGGTTTCCAGTGTTCTACACTATGCTTTAGCTAGACAATGTGAGGTACCACAATAAACATCGGATCAAAGAATGAGTATTGGCAAATCTACTCGCGCCAGCTATATATAGGGATGAAATGTCTATATAGGGAATACAGCAACAGATATCACAACAGCCTAGCTGTGCTTGGCGTTAGTTGCTAATTACCAACAGATCGAGGTTAATCTTTACGTTCAAATTGACAATAAGCTTAAGCTCTAAATATATTAAATTACGAAAGACAAAGAGAAGCACGACATAAGTCTTACCTTTCCGATTCAGCGATGTCTTGAAGAATCCAAGTAGATTTAGAACGATCTTGTATCAGTGTTATTACTATGTTGTTTCTTCTTGAACGCCTGTGTCCGTTGTTTTACTAAAACGCCGCTAGATCTGCGATGTGTACATGTAAATGTGATGTAAATAATGAAGACGCTCTCATCCAGGATATGACGTCACGCTGGGGGCATATGATAACATGCTCGGGTGGTAGGACGGGAAACCGCAGGAGTGGGATGTTATTTTTGGTTGATATCGGGTTTTTCATGCTGATTATGAGGTTTTTTTCTGATTTGAAACAATAAATACTACCCAATTGAAACTTTTAGTTTATGTCTCCATATTCCTTCAAAATTTAAACAATGAAACTTTAAATTTGTAAATCAATTTTATATTTACATTTTTTTCTTCTCAAATTCAATACAGAAATTTGAAAATAGTATTGCTCAAAATGACTGTTCCGTTTTCTATTGAAAGTTAACGAGAATTTTCTCAATGATAATGACTATATATAGATAGGAATGGTGTGAAAAATACTAAAATCACAAAATATCCTGAAAAACTTTGCTAAAAGAAAAGATCCGTGCGCTTTTTTACACATTCCTTGGCATACCAAAAATAACTATTTTCATTTTTTCTATTTAAAACTTGTAACTTAGTAACAACCCTCACTAGGCTTTGTGAAATATTACAATGAAGATTTGATCATTAAAAACTCATAAAGATTTCCAGGCTGCAAGTGTTGATATAAAGAACAGTACTACAACAACAGAAGGTGCTTACACCTGTCCCAGTTGTTGTGCGAGATTGTTTCCTTTTACAACAGAATGTACTAGCAACGTTATGACAATATTGGCTTGCACCTGTCCCAGTTGTTGTGCGAGATTGTTTCCTTTTACAACAGAATGCACTAGCAACGCTATGACAATATTGGATTGCACCAACTTACTTAAAGTGGATGTACATTGCCATCTGTAATTATACTCAAGTATGCAAAAAACCCAATGTACAAAATAAATAAAGACATGCAAAGATCCTCATTTAGACCCAGCATTAACTTTTGTATCAAGTTTGGCATTCTTGAGTTAAACTGTTTGTTAATTGATTCTTAGAAATGCTAATGGTGATTTCTAGTAGACACAGATCATCATCTTAGCAATGATTCTGAGAAATCTTGCCTGATGTTGTACAGTCATTTAGTTTGTGCCAACCAAGCAACCTGTACAATTATTTCCAGAAACACATCATGAAACGTGCCGTCATGGTGTACATGCAAGAGTTTTACTGGAGGTAAACTGAGCACAATGGAAAATGGCCTAACCAATGACTAAAAGCCTGCCATTGTATCAAAGGTTTTCAGGATATTTTGTAACTTGGTCAAATAATTTAAATTAATCATGATATATAATTATAGTTCAGAATTTCTTATTAAAATTTGGCAATGCTGTCTTGAGTTCTTTGATGGATGTTGGGAGCGAAGGTAGTGATGGCAGGTTAATGTTGGATAAGTTAGGAACACTTGGGCTAAAGTTTTTAACTGCGGCTACCGCTCTCACTGGAGCTGCCGTAATACCAGCCTGAAAAATAGAATGAATAAGTTTGAACTTTCTTCTTTGCCAAGACAATTTTGCTGACTGTTTTGGAAAAGTCAAACTTATCATTACTGCAATAAAACTAACCTCAGATTTTTCCTGCTTGTTTTGTGCCTCTATATGTGTTAATATTTCTGACATATTTGTCTCTAATACCATTCCACCCATTACTATTTCAGATAATATATGATGAACCTAAAAAATAAACATTGTATTTTTATCCATTTATTCTTGTGGATATTACCCGAACATATCATAATAAAATGATTAAGCCATCGAGTGTCATTGCTCTCCCCTTGACGAGCAAATTATCTGGTGTTAGACAGACTAATAATAATGTATTCTGAGATATTCACACAACAACGTACCTTATCAACATGAAATATTAAATCCAGTTCACACACATTTTCAAATGTTTTGTCTAATGTCTCAACAAAAACCTAAAATATTACAAGAATTAGATTGGGAAGGTTTCAGAACACTTGACCCTAGCAAGAGTAAATTTCTTAAATATACCTGTATAAGATCAAGTATACCAAGTTCACTTTCTGACGAGTCGACACAAAACACAAAATATAATGTAGCATAATGACGATAAACTATCTTCACATCTGTCCCATCTATCAAGCTAAAAAAATAAATAATACAAATTCCAGCAATCAGAAACCTTGGAAGAATGAATTCAAGCCCGTATTCAAATAGGCAGAATTCAGCAATTCAATGAAATTATGAAATAGAGTTAGCCAGTGACATTGTCCGAATGTTATATCTTGTGCCATAGCACAAAGTGCTGCTTGGCTGAGGTAAATCCTCACAACACTGACCACGTTCCCACCCATGCTTGTCAGATGTTGGGATCCTACGTAGCAGCACTACCTGCAGGTTCCCACCCATGCCTGTCAGATGTTGGGATCCTACGTAGCAGCACTATCTGCAGGTTCCCACCCATGCTTGTCAGATGTTGGGATCCTACGTAGCAGCACTACCTGCAAGTGCCTAACTGCAATCCTTGCTCAGAAGAACTCATGCTTAAGTAAAGTCGAAAATTTCAATTTTCCCCAATACATTTTGCAATATTTAGAGTCGTACTCAAGACGTAAATACATCAAATGATGCCATCAAAAACATAGAATTTCCTGGTCTGTGGCCAAATTTTATTCATCAGCCAACAATCTTGTCGGCTTGAGATATGAAAATTTTTGACCAATTAAGTTCGAGCAAATTAGTGGACACTCAATTTTGACAATATGAAACACAATTCAAACAAAATTTCTTCGGTGCCTGGTCGCAATTTGCAAGCTTCAAGCAAAGCAGGCAAGTTTGGAGTATGCAGGGCTAACTTCAAATTTGTTTTGGCTACCTGCAAAAAAAACTAAATATACAGGCATGTTTCCAGCAATTATTTTTGAGCAAAGTTTTGAAGTTGAACAATCTTATGTTTTGAATTTCTTTGCAATAGTTTTGTTATTTTTAACAGGTCTAAATTGGTAAATTACTATAGCCAAGGCACATGACAGGTTTTAATCTGATCAGCCAATCACGTTCAACCAGCTCCAAGCTGATTGGCTGAGCAAATTGAAACCATCAAATGTCATCACAAATTCACAAACATTGAACTTTGTCAGTAAAAACATTGAACTTTGTCATGATAATAGACAATGTTTTATCTGTGACCGTTCATCTTAGTGCAAGCGACAGTAATATAATGTTCTTACTGTGATAATTGCTTGTTGACTACAGCTACTAATGTACCATATTTACATTAAAGCCAGTTACGGAGGAGCAAATTTTCTATGACAAATTTTTATGTGGCAAGTTTTATTTGCTTGTATGTATACGCAACTTTGACAATGTTTTTACTGCAACAAGTACACTTGAGCTAGCATGCTAGATTTTGAACAAGTACAAATTTTGCTCGTCTGTATGGGTCAACAAAGAAAACTTGTCAAAGTAATCTTGCATGCAGTTGGTCAGAGAACTATTGTTGTAACAGGTAATAATAGCTATTTCTCATTTGTTGCACATACACACATGCACTTGGCAAATACATCTTGCCATATAAAATATTGTCATAGAAAACTTGCTTATTTATGACCGACTTAATTCATGGGTTAGCCTCAGACCCCAAATCACTATCATGTGCTATTGACAAACATTGAAGATTCTCACACAAATAGGCAATGTTTTTATGAGTGACCGTTCATTCTTAGTTGCAAGCAACGGTAATTCATGTAGTACTCTTATGTTTAGTGGCTGACATGGAATTGTTATGGTTAATTCTTAGAAGTCAATATACCTTCCACTTTCTAGGAAATTACAACAACTGTCATCTCTTTTTGCCAACAAGTGAAACGTTTCTCTGATTATCTGTTGTTGCACATCTTCTGGCTAAAGATGTGGATAAAAATAATTTAGTTAGTGTCTAGTTCATTTACATACCTTACTATCAGAGTATCAAGGGGGAAATATAATGACTCATGTTTACATGTTAATAGAATTCAGAGTGTAAATTTTTGTACCTATATTTCAAAAATTATGTATTTTCCCAGCCCAAACAGAAGATTATCCCATACTTACATAGTATGTAAAAAACTTGGACAGTCGAGGTTTTCCATGATTATTAAATATCAAAATTGCCTTTATCATTCTGACTTTTAAAACCAAAATACAAAATGGACGATCATCCGAGTGAGAAACTTGGGGCGAGATATGATTCTCACGTGACATTTTCCTCGACTGTGCGCGAGCTTGCGCGGGCTAGGATGGCATTGGCTCTGGGGAAATTGACAACCGGAACCCCTAAATTTAGGGGTTCCTGTTCTTCGTCGGCATGCACGATTGATAAACGTTAAACCAATCACAGCACAGGAAAAATTTAATTTCCCCAGAGCCAATGCCATCCTAGCGCACAGGCATTGCTCTGGGTACGAGATTGCGATCCAATTTACGACGCGTTTTATTCATGCGACTGCAATATTTCTACAGCATTGGACTAGTATGCGAAGATCGCGGGTTTGATTCCCACCGTCGTCAGTCAAACTTTTCAGCTTGCCCGGTGTGGATGCACAACTCAGAGTAACACCACAAACATCATATTCACCTGAATATATAACACCAACACACACAAAAAGTAACTAGGATATATGGGTATTTCGAAAACGCAGGGCTACCAACGACCAGCCATACTTCAAGTACTAACTTCGTTTTCCAACAAGATTTTTTTTGCGCGAAAAGTTTTTCTCTTTTTCAAAATTTACGTAAACATTCAGTTTGCTTCAAAATTAAGTTTTACAACATTCCCTGTTTTCCAAATTGAACTAAGCTATAATCATTTCAGGTTTCTAGCGGAATTTTTTGAAAGAAGTACGCGGCTATGTGTGTCCAAAGGGTATCACCCACCTGGGCGGGCATCTCCCTGTGAAGATTCAGAAATTAAGAACATATCTGGCGCGCACTTACAGCCATTTTGGAGAGATTAAGATTTTATGTGTCGCATTTGATGAGAGAATGCTTCACAATTTAACTAAGAAACAGAAACACACTGACAACAGCACATATTGTATATAAATAATTCCCCACATATTCCCTTTACAACCCACATTGCAATATCATATTGTTGACTAAGATAAGTATATAATACTTTTATTTATGGAAACACCACGTAAATTTATTACTGCAATAAACTGCAGTAATAAATTTTTTGCAGTAATAAATTTACGTGGTATTTCTACAAACAAAAGTATTATATGTTTTATCGCCATGCAAACCTACAAAGAACTTATTAAGATAAGTATGTTTCTTGTCAAGTTGTGTTGTTCTTAAATATCTTGACATAGCACGAGACTGTCTTGAAAGAAAACGTTAAACCTGAAAATGAAGAAATGAAGAGAGTTAGAAATTGATAATTGATTTTGTCTGCTAAATATATTTTGAGTGCATTACTGCATTTAGCTTATATTCTCTATTTTCAATTAAACATGTCTTCCGTTACTTACGTCTGTGCACTCCAGATCTTCCTGTGTGTCCTCGTGTTTATTATCCAATGTATATCCATACCTATCCAGAGTAGTTGTACCTATAAAACCCTGTCCATCCTCTTTAAAATTATCTAAATTATCCTCCCTAAGAGTTCTGTGAACTTGAGATGTATTAAAACTTGCCACAGTCTGCTTCGAGACATTTGTTTCACTAGAAGCACGAAGTTTTAGTCGAGGTTTTGCGACTGGACGCTGTTTTCTCTTCTCAGTGACTTCGCTGTTTTGATCACGTGACGTACTGAGTGTATGTCTTTCGGACATTCGGAAATCGCTCAATGGTTGAAAATTCGAACGCGTTTCGCGAAAACTCGAGTGGGTACTCGATTCCCGCGTGTACGCATGTGATTTCAGTTCAAGTGACGACATTGTCCTTCTGCCCATGGAGGGACTTGCCTCGTCTTCTTCCATGATTAGACTATCAATTCGCGTGGTACTCCCGCGAGACTCTCGCGCATACAACTCGAGGATTTTATCTGTAGACACTGTCTGCAAGTCGCTGAGTCCACCAGACAAAGGTCGCGGTTTTGTGTTCTTTTTTCGCGATAAAAGTTTCCTTGCTCCGACTTTGTCCCAAAATGTTTCTTTTTCAAGGTTCGAGTCTGTTGGTGAGAGGTCTGAATCCGAGCTTTCTTTGGCATGCCGCTGACTGGAGGTATCGTTGACGTCAAGTTTTGATTGATTGTTTATTTCAATGCAGGAAGCTCGTCGTTCTAGGACGACTTTGTTTGGTTTATGGTTGAAACCAATATCACTGGCAGACCTCATGAACTGTAAATCTTTATCACAAAGTGATTTGGGTCTCATGTTTTTACTTCTTGTGTTGGCTCTGCGCATGACTACAGCACTGTCATCCACTGATGTCTTTTGTTCTGGTTTAGGATCTACAACTACAAAATTACAATCAATTATCAAAGGCGGCCTCAAATGACATGCGTGTATAATACTTGCGATACGTTACGTGCGGTTGAACAGACCTAGGTATAAGACCAATTAGGTGTAGTGGCACTTACGAATATATTACAACACTAACAAGAAAATGCCGTTACCTTCAGGAGGATTCATGTCTTTGGTCTTCTTATTTTTCACCAGTTGTAAATGTCGAGTTGACATCAGTTGATGTGTTACCATAGCAATCTCTTTACTGAGAAAAAAATAAGAAAATAATAATGAAAAGATCGTGTAGTGCCACAGCCATTCTTGTAAGTTCATTCCTTGCTAAAAGAATTCCTAAGTTTATGAAGGTTTATAAAGTATGCTGGTATTTATGTCTGCTGGTAAAGGATTATGAAGGTTTCACTAAGCAGTATCGCGATGGTGGTCACCGGTGAACAGACAGATATCAAAGTGAGACATTCATTTCTTTCTTCTACAAAGTCTGAACATCTCTCAAGTTGACCGCCATGACTGCAATCCACTAATGAAGAAGGTTAACTTACGCCTTGATTTTCTCAGCAGGAGCTATTTCAGCGATGCCATTGGACGACGCAACAGAATCATTGCTTCCTTGACGTATTACTTTAAAGTGTTGAACATCGCTCACTTCTGCATCTCGATTGATCACGTGATTTGCTGGAGAAATGTCCTGTGGTCGGCGTTTACTTCAAGGGAAAGAAATTTTGTCAGATATTTTTTTATCTAGATATGTCGGTTATTGGAACGCATTTATAGATCTAAAAGGCAGCAGAGTGATGTATTCATGTGTTCATATACTTATAATAAAGTCACATGTGAGAAGAATGTTTCCACTTTCCCTTTCCTGCAGAGCCATCTGGGGAGACTAAATATATTGAAATGATCAGGAAATTTAATAAACTTACTCAGCTTCAGTAAAGGTGCTCTTAGGACTTTCTCCATCAGGAAAATTACGTTCGCGAAGTCCAAGTGACACTTTTTGATCACTTCGAGAAATATCTTCTATTTGGTTTCCACTTTCGTCCTACGATACAATAATAAAAATAATGAAAAGGTTAAGAAACACATGTTTGGCGCATCACAAAATAATGCTGGCCAATAACCATCATAACGTATAGCACATTTTTCAACACCTACCACGTGTGCACCAACTGTCTCAGGTCTATGCGGTAAATCTTTTGGAAAAGACTTTTTTCTCGCTTTCAAGTTCTAAAAATTGCAATATTAAAAAATTATCAATTAAAATATATAAAAGAGAAGATGTGAAATCCTTGATAACTATGAACTCTTGTTTATGAATCATGACCAATAAGAGAAAACTAAACATCGTTGGCGTGAAGAAACTTTCTTACTAAGGTGAATTGAAAGACATTGCTTGGATCTCGTAACGCCCCTAAATACTCCTAATTATCCCCCCTTACCTCTATGGACTTCTTAAGTTCCCTATTTTCTTTCTTACATCCATTCACTTCACGAAACAAAGTGGCAACACGGGAGGCCAAGATCCAACAAGACTCAGCCATCAACAAATATCGTGAACATATCGATTGTTTGTGGATATAGGCGATACTTGCTGAGGTTAAACCTTCGTGATCTTTGCCAAGAACATCGGCACCATGTTCGACTAGGGTCTGAACACAAGCTAAGTGTCCCATTTTGGCGGCTGTATGAAGTGGTGATTGTCCTTGACCATCAATAATATCTATAGAATAACATGTTAAGTTATTACATGTTAAATTACAAAATCCTGACGGTTAAAAACTTTTTAATCGAAGGGCCTTCGCTCAAGTTATTATTTTTCAAGTGTTCCTCGTCGAGATTCGTAATACCTGTAGTAATCTTGCGTTTTGCCATAAATGCCAATAAATACGTCAAACATTGTTCCATTCCTTCAGACGCCGCACGATGGAGCAAATGTGTCTGTCCATCTCGTACGGCAAGTTCTACATACGCGCTGCTCTCCTCCACCAGCCACTTGAGACAATTCACATGACCATTCTAAGATACAGAAATGAAAAGATCAATAGGTACTAGATTTGTCAACAACTGGAAACAAGCAGTTACCAGTGTGAACACATGTTGACATTGATAGCATTTACTCCCATGTTTCGCCTAGTTGAAATGGTCTACTCTCGTAGCCTACAACACCTGATAACTTACCTTAGCAGCATGTGCCGCGGGCGTCATGCCTGAGTTGTCCAGGCAGGAAACCTGATCAAGTACTTGGGCAGCAAGAAATTTCAGGCATTTCAGGTAACCGCCCTTGGCTGTCTTATGAAGTGGCGTCTCGCCATTACTGTCTTTAGTAACACATAACGTATTTGAGTCTTCTGAACTTTTCTTTAGCAACACTTGCTATGAAGAATCAATAAGAGAATGATTAATGTTATAATAGGGTTAATGTCAGTCAATGGATACTGGCTGTAATACAGTGAATCTTGAAAAAGTATACAGAATTACGGTTAGGTATACTGAATCACGGCGATTAATAAATGAATGAGCAAGAGTTGTTAAAATGGGGCAGAACTTACCATTGTTCCAACATCACCTTTGTCTGAGCTCATTAACATTAACTCCGAAGCATCCAGTGAACCCATGATAGGTCTGTCTAACTGGGTGACCACCACCTTCTCACATGTATCGGTTGCACCCCCATGGCAAGCATTGTCCGTTTGACGTCCTTTGTCGGTTGGGCTAGCACTATCACATGTTGGTTCCGGGGGGGAAGAACTGAGTTTCTTTCCATTTTGTTTGCTTTTCTCGCCATCTTTGCTTTTCTCGCTATCTTTGCTTTTCTCGCTATCTTTGCGTTTCTCTGCGTCTTTCTTCTTGTCCTTGGCGGAGCTGGATTTCCTCGGTAATTTTCTAATACTGTTCCTCATTGTTTTACGGGGTGCTGGTTCTGGTCGAACAACAAAGGGAACTTTAACTCCGGGTAATGTTGCTATATCGCTGTAGTTATTTTCCCGGTCAGATTCACTTCGTGAACAAGTGTCCAAATATTTGAGCTGTTAACCAAAAGAAACTTCGGTGAATAAATGCAATTTTTATACCAAAATTCAAACTTTAGACCCTTTGGTAAAGAACGTCACTTTGGTAAAGAACGTCACTTTGGTAAAGAACGTCACTTTGGTAAAGAACGTCACTTTGGTAAAGAACGTCACTTTGGTACAGAACGTCACTTTGGTAAAGAACGTCACTTTGGTCACAGAGACTCGTTTTCGTGTAGGTGGCATTAGTTAAAGCTCAATGTCTCGATGACGAAAACGATGCTCTGTAGCCAAAGTGATGTACTTTCCGGAAGCATGTATACTTGGTGAAATCCACCTATTCATGCAGTGATGAGATTACGATATGGGGGTCTGGGAAGATGTACCTGTCTGGCGTGTGTAGCAAGAATATCTTTCTGGTTCCCAGTTTCCCTTCTGCTGCGATTGCTGACTAAATCACGACGTGTCTCATGAGTCATTGCCTAGCACATAACGACCTGGAAGAAACAGAATATTCTATAACACGTATTCATACTAAGATGGTTTAATCAGGTTTTACATGCATTTGAGTGTAACTTGTACTATATAGTTACAATGTTTCAAGCGATTTCATAAATACAACGAAAAGAGACAAATGATGTGAAACATTAAACTTTCATTTTTCATGTTGCTATAGTTCCAGGCTCTCCCACGTTTGCGACTCCCGAAATCTTGGCTGTATGTAATATTATTTAAGACACAAGACGGAGCATGATTGCAAAGAATTCAAAAGATAAGCGCTCATTGTGTTTTATACCTCAAGCCATATTTCCATCACAAAGACAAAACATTTACATAATAACATAGACAGTGGATATTCCTCATGACAATATTTGAACGAACGATCACGATAATTAATGTTTTCAACTGTATAAGCCATCTTAATCCCATATTTAAGCAATCGTATAGTTTGCCCAGCCATTATGCATATAATACCCACTAAGGAATGAAATATTTGATACAGAAGCATGTAATAACTCCTCTGTGTAATAATGCTATTTTTGACGAAGTAAAAATTGAACCCTGTTGTAAGACTTTCAAATCTTCCAGTACAAAGTATATTTACTGTAACCATAAGACCATTACTAATTGATCCAGTCTTATCCGGAGACATTGCTAAAAAGCACAACCGCTTCATCCGTTCATCGATAAATATGAAACGCTATGGAGTATGTTGCTAACTGAGTTCCCTTCCTTGGACCAACGGAAAAATTCACGTCAGACATTCGGATCATATGAAGTACTTTCTACTTCAGTATAATGACTCACATAACACATCCATCATTAAGTATTCCAAAAATCCAGCAAGCAATATCACTGCCGGTACTTACTTACCTTTGAAACCCTCTAGCAAGGGCGGGAGAATCTTAGCCATTCTTAAACTTGGTTTACCAAACACTTTGACTTAAAAATTGCATGTCATTGCCCAGTTGTTCTCACGCTTGCTATTCTATTTAAATGACATTATAATAACCGAGCGTTTCTACAGCTTGCAGCCAATGAGAGTTGAGAGAACAAATCAAATAGACACGTGTGGTTTGACATACACAATGTAGCAAGACACTAAGGGTTCAATAAATATGTGATAATAAAGCACGGGGGGTTATACATGAGGCATGTATTATTACATCATGCTAATTCCTCAGCATAGCCAAATAAACGTAAATATTCAGCACAGCAAGCACAGCAGTTATTCTAGCGGTTTCTCATATCTAAAACAACTTTCTAATATAGCTGACGATATTAACATCATTGTGCAAAATTGGATGCTAGGATGCAATTTTTAAAATTGCATGCCAGGATTCAATTTTCGTGTATTTTTTACATTAGCTGGCAAAGCGAATCAAAAGCAGCGCCGTTGGCAAGAGGTTACATGTTCACAATGTATGATCATTCCGACAAACACAGCGGAATGATTGATCCTGGGAACCAAACTTTGGATTTTTAATCAATAAGTTCAACCATTCATACAATCTTAATTTATTGATATACCAAAGTTGAGAATGGAGCAATGAAAGGTTCTCGCTCTAACAATAAGGTAATTCAAAATATCTCTGTGAAGTGTTTACGGGGCGACCTAATGTCAATATTGACTGCGGTTGTTTAGCAGGGGATTAACCTGAATAAAGGTATTCTCTTTATTGGATTGGCCTAAAGGATATTTGCGAATTCTTTATAACATGATTTATACCGCAGTATCATTTGCCAATAGGCGCAGTTTCCGCACCAACATCATTTGGCTGCACCAGCTTGCATGGCAGATGTTTCATCAAAATTATGACGTCACATCACTGATCTCATAAATTAACTGATATATCAAGTGCACTCCAGTTTCTTGAGTACAGATCAGACACGATAACGTAAATGGTATATATAACAAACTATATATTTGATCTTTCAGTACAAATAACGTCTGATATTAGAATGTCATGGTGATCCTAATTAACTCCAGTATTATATCTCAAAATTCAGTACCTATATATACAGCCCTGTCATGTTTTTATCCCTAGTAAGCCCTAGTATTAACGTGACTTCAGCTAACGAGAAAATTGCTCGCGTGTGCGAATGTGTATGTTGTTCTTCCTAGACATGAGCAAAAGAACTCACGAAGGAACTTGTGAAGACATACTTGCGCGAGGATTAACAGTAAATATGTCCACATGATTTGTTTGTCTATATAAACATATTTTATAACCACAATAGTTGACAATACCTTACAGGCCACGACAGTCTATACAGTACTCGTTAATGATATATATCCTTAGCTTGATCTTACACGAGTATCGAGGCTATAATTTCAACCAGAAAATATGTTTTAACATGATTCTAGTCTCATTTACAAAGACATTCTAAGACAATTGCCACTTTATTATAAAAGTTTGGCTCTCAAGAATTTCCGGTATGAGTTGCCAAGGTCTCTTTAGGTGGCATATTGAAGCAATTTCTTTTGTACATTTGTCTAGAAGCAACCAGAAATCAAAATAATGAGACGAAAGATTCAACAGCTTTTCTGCCTTGTTTCATATTACTCGTTTCATAATTTCCCTGTCTAGCATTTGAGGTAGTTTCTAATATACAGACCAACACACCATCAACTTCTTGAATCGATCAAATTGATTCATATTAATTAGCTGGGTTAATTGACAGGTAGGCTCTTCAGAACAGTACATTAATACAGAATAATAGAGTATATTTATATCTGACTGATAATTGAATTGACTAATTCATTTTGCAATATTCCAAACTTAAATTTGATATATGGGTTTGTTAGTTATAGATATTAAAAATTATATAAAATACTGATTATTCCGTTACGATACAGATCTAGTTTTTACTGGCAAAACGTTTACCCTGGAGTGCAGTGTAGGAAGAAAACGACGATATGAATGTTTTTATGCTATCAGACGTTCATGAATTTTTCCTGATAGTTTTTCCAACATGTTTGCATGTTCACACCAGGTATTTAAATGAACCAGCGAGAGGTTAATGGGGTAATAGGTAGACCTGTTATCTGCATCCACTCTGGCATATTCGTAATCGTTTCAATAGATCATTGTGTTCATTTAGGAACAAGGAAATAACGGAATTTACTTATTTGTGACAGGTAACAATGAAATACATCAATTTCAAACAAGCTTTTTTAACGTGATGGATTTTTTCGCTGAAAAGAAAGGTGCCTCCACTACTTTCCAAGGATAAATATTTTATCGACTTATAACGAACGTTGTAATATCTTATTATTAATCTGGTTTCCAAAACGGCTCAATAAATTGAAGAGCAATAGGTTGAGCACAGTAATAGACATAATCAATCAATCAATTAACCCGTCAATCAATCGATCAATCAATACAATTAAAGATTTCCAGTTTCGTATATTGGAGATCTAAGCTCACGATCCATTTTAGAAACATGTGAATAATCAAGTGAATTTCAGATACAATCATCATTATCCTATTGCATTATAAAGCTCATAAACAATACCCAAAGATACAAAAGACGCTCACAGCCTCGAAATATTTGAAGGTTTGCCAAGGTAAGGTATCATTAGTCAAATAGTCCGGATGTAGGTTTGTTATGTGTACTGGAAAATCAATCAAGATTACTTATATAATTTAATACTTCAAACAACATCCTTCCGAACAGATTAGGATTTTATTCAAAACTTTACTGGGATACTAAAATGTCTGTTACCAGACGATTCAGTTACCTGCACATAGCTTTCAAAGTTTTACTCAGGAATGCTTTTCAGGAATACTACTACTGTATTAGAACTTTAGTATGTACATCTAAATATGTTTCGTCATAAAATAAAAAAGCCCAAGAAAAGAAATGTTTCATCATAAAATAAAAAAATCTCAAGAAAAATAAATGTTTTATCAAAAAATAAAAACGCCCAAGAAAAGAAATGTTTTATCATAAAATAAAAAAAAGTCCAAGAAAAGAAATGTTTCATCATAAAATAAAAAAATCTCAAGAAAAATAAATGTTTTATCAAAAAATAAAAAAGCCCAAGAAAAGAAATGTTTTATTTTAAAATAAAAAAAGTCCAAGAAAAGAAATGTTTCATCATAAAATAAAAAAATCTCAAGAAAAATAAATGTTTTATCAAAAAATAAAAAAGTCCAAGAAAAGAAATGTTTCATCATAAAATAAAAAAGCCCAGGTTATATAAAGACTAAAGAATATGTAGAATAATCAACCTGCCCTAACCAATTGATAGCCTAGCAAAACAATGTCGCATTACTTATTCTGTGGTTGAATTAAGCTGCCCACTCAGGATTAAAATACCGTCACTTCCTTCACATTGTATGCATATAGAGCAACTGTTACTCCCTAGCAACACATGGATACCTGCCTTTCTTCCTAACTAAAATATACAGTATAACAAATCTGACCAAAAGCTGTTACCAAAAAATAGATAATTTACGCCAATGAACGCTTTGTGTTGAATATATAATGATATTTATCATTTAGAAAAAGTTGGAATGGAATTCTACGAAAAATATCACCATGAACGGATTAAGTATTTTTTTTGTGAATATTAGGTCAAAGATTACTGGTTTTTAAATACACAGCTTATATATCAAGCAATGGATTAATGTCCAGCTGTGACCAACTTATATATATACCATTATTATACAAGAATTCGAGCAAGAATTGATCACGATATAACGAGTCACATAACGATCTCAACTCCCCGCTCATGTGATAAAATTTCACTATACATTTATACCAGATTCAATATATATGTCGTTCAATTCCATTCTGCTCGCAAACTAGAAACAAAGGTACTCGGATATATATACAGAACCCATTAATTATTGTAGTCGAGAATATAGTCTTAAGAAAATCCGGTCAAAATGACATTTAACTCGACGAGCCATTTCAGTCGCTACCATGAACGTCAGACTCACGGTTGTACGAATTCATAAACTATCCTACTTGGAATTACGATATATTTCAAAACTTATTAATCTTTGTCAGGAGAATGTATGATACATTTAGCATGTACATCAATATATTATAATCAATCATACTTGAATCTCAAGCTGTATATAAACTAAATCTACACTAACAAGGTATTATATATCAAACTTACATGAATTGTCTCGAAGACTTCTGTTTTGCGTCAGAACTCGATTATTTACAGTACAATAGCCAGGGAAAGCCCTAGGTATAAAGAATGAATGAATCAGTGAACGGAAGCTATCAGAACGTTTTAATAATGACAGTTTAACAACATTTGCATATGTTAAAAAAAAAACGCACGTGATTTGCTTTGAAGATGATTTGGACATAAGGCAAGAACGTTGCTGTTTCAAACTATGTATGTTAATATGTGATTGAAGTGTCATACAACAATCAGTTGATTAATCAGTTAGATTAGTAATTAGTCGACAAGGTATCAAGGCAATAACATCTCATGCGTTTTACTTATTTATTGATGACAATATATGGCAAAGTAATTCCCTTTGCAGCAAGAAATGAACAAGGTTTACCAGAAAGATTCTTAACACGATGTTGTAACATAGATGTGACAATCGCAGTTTATTTGCAACAAAATGCATGTTGCAGTGGTTGCACCATGTAAAACATTAATACAGTGAAACATTTATGACTATACGGTCGTCGGTTTCACTTTCGTCTTTGCTGACAATTTTATGACATAAAGTGGACAAATAAACCTTCACTAAGAGTCTTTCTGAGTAAAGCCTAAAGGCTTGTTAAGTCCTTGCTGATATATTTTCTAGAATCATCTTAATTTAAATACAGTTTATAGAAATTGCTAATATCGGTACCATTATTAGCAGGAATTTAAAGAATGCAAATTGTTTAAAAATGGATTTGAATCTGCGTGATTCGGAAATGATTGTGCCAAAAATAGACCGCAGTGTCAGCAATAACTGCTGTTTTTATATAGACATACCTACATTGAGGAAGATACTCTTGGGTTTTAAAAATAGTTTTCTATTTTGAAGGATAGGTTACGTATTAAAAACTGGTGGGAAACTTCCGTCATTTAAGTCAAAAACCACAGGCTGCTTTTCCTGATGACGTTGTCACATGGTGGACAAAATCTAGGGATATATAGGGATATGAACCAGGGATACTAACATTTGAGCTTGGAGCAGAATTATGATGGATAATAGGCAATTCCAGCCAGTGCCGGAGAGAGGTTGGCGGGGGCCCGGGCAAATATTTTTTTGGGGGCCCCCTATCGCAAAAAAAATTTCCAGAAAAAAATTCTTGCAGACAACAAATTTTTGCAGACAACAATTTTTGCAGACAACTCAGTGTGCCATTTTCGGGGTAAAAAAATTTTCCGGACCAGTACGTTGCTATTGCTTTCCAGTGACTTTATCTCATTTTTTTATGCCAAATTTCGGCACTTATCTCAAGAAAACAGATATCTTGTCCTTTGCGCGGAAATATTTAACACACAAAAAAGACTGGGACCCAACAAATAAATTTCCAGGGGCCCCCAGCACCTCGGGGCCCGGGGCAATTTGCCCCCCCCCCCTCTCGGCGGCTCTGATTCCAGCTTTTAGTTCATGTGTGCAGGGGACGATGGGAAGTAAGGTATCATATTGCTGATTATGCTGAAAAAATAAAAATGGTGGCCGCGTAAACATGGAGTGATAACTTATACTTGTAAATATTAAAAATATTTCGGTTGTTTCGGTAGTTTTTATTGAAATTTTTTAGCATAATCAGCAATATGATACCTTACTTCCCATCACCCCTGCAGGCATAAACTAAAAGCTGGAATTGCGTATTTTGAACAGGGAATGTCTCAAGGGCAAATGTCCAAGGAAAATTAGCAAAGGGAGACAGATTTACAGCAACACATATATTTTCTGGGGGAAAGGCAGCAAAGCAGAAATATTTGGGGGGGGACAGCAGGTAGGGAAGTGAAGGGGAGGGATCACTTCCCAAACATTTCTAGTAGATTTTAATGTTATTCCAAAAAAGTATGCATTTTAACAACACATCTATTTTAAAAACTGTGTATTTTGATTGTTGCGCAGCTGACGCTGCAGCAGCTCCCTGCGGTGTATGAGAACTGTGTATTTTGAATCTATTTTGATTCGTCTTCAGCAGTATATTTACAAGATATGGGGAATGATTCGCCATTTCTTGTAAATATACTGCCAAAGATGAATCACAATAGAATCGAAATACACAGTTTTTAAAACAGATGTGTTGTTAAAATGCATACTTTTTTCAGAATAACATTAGTTTTATATTTGCTGAAACTATCAGCCAGTAAATGATTAAACTACACACAGATACCAGTTGTAAATGAACTACAATAAGTATAAACCAAGTTCTATTCTTGTTACTGCAGGAAGACAAAATAGTCTTATATAATACAAGCATTAAATGCATCCCATCACTGCTGGGTGAAACTTCTGTTCATTTAGCAGCAAGATTTCAGTCGAATCAAAATATTTTCCAGTTGCAACACAGGGAGCAAGTAATATGCGATATAACTTGCTTCACATGTTTCTACACAGACTGCTTTGATATAACTGAATGGAGATTATGTTTGTATTGATATTTAATGATACAATGGCTCCCTGTAGTTAAAATTTAGGTGACCTTAGTCAGAACTATTGGTGGTGTAAATAACATAACATATTGTAACATAATATATTTCATTTTCCCTTCACAAGATTCTTGTGCTAGTTCAAGTGGATGTACTTCATCAGAGATTTCTCTCAAAAAGTTGAAATCATCTGCTTATATTTTCCAGGCCTTAATAAACATTGCTATCAGTATCCTGTATTTCAACCATGACTGAACTTGTTAACATTGACACTGCAGTTGAAACAGTTTATTTCCCAACACCTAGTGTGGCTACCAAGTAAGGCGATATAATCTAACTGTATTTCCAACTTGTTGACCAAACATAGCAACAAACAATACACAACATGTAAACCACAGACATGTTGTAGACTAATCTCATGAAAATATGCAAGATATGTTTGCAAGATATTGACCATTTTCTAATCATTCCCATATTAAAGTGTTCTCGAATTCCGTAATTAATGATTAACATAACCAATATAGAAGCCACTTGTCTGATATAACACACAACAATATCATAAAACGATAAACGGTCAATGACCTGAAATTGATCGATATCAATTTCAGCTCTCACGACTAAATATAATATTTCACATGTGAATTTCGGGTATTTCAGAATATAAATCAACCTTAACTGGTCGCGATTCGCTTCTTACAGCACTCAAACAATTATCTTGGCACAAAACTAACGAAATTAGTGCGTGTTTTACCACACCAATCAAAATATTAAACTATTCACGAACATTTGTAAAGACACGAGATATATATATATATATATATATATATATATATATATATCAACGCATTATCCATTTCTCGTTTTAATAGTTGACAAAAAAACGTTACAAACCTCAATCAAAGTTTTGTATCTAAAGCCAACGGCAGTTCCTGAGAATTCATATCTTCATTCTAGTGTTTCTTGGCAGGGTAGTGTCGTGTTGTTTTACCTACAGGAAGGGACGGTCACAGCTCAGTGATCTCAGAAATTAAAACTCTCATGTTTCAATGTTGTAATTGAATAACCAGATATCATGTCTGATAATGCGTGACCTTTGCTCTTTTTTAAACGCAAATATTTATATTTCGTGTTTAAAAACAAACTTAGTTCTTACCTTCTAAAATTTCAAGTCTTGTTGACATTTTGGAAAATTTTTCTTTTGTTCTAAAATTCCGCTAAATTGTTATCTTCCATTATGGCTCACTAACGAGTTTCGCGCGTGAAACACGCGAGGAAGACAACCTCACGCAGTTCCCAGATATATCAGCGGGCCGGTTGTATAAAAACGTCGTTAACTTTAACTATGATTTATGATTTATAGCGTTAATCACTGTAGTTAAATCCTTAACTATGATTAGTTAATTAACTACACGACTTAATTGCGTTGCATGCACAAAACGTAGTTTGTCGGATGATTAACTAATCACGTAGTTAACTTGCGTGGGGCTTGCGTGGCGCGTTTTAAACACAAAATTACATAAAGTAAGCAGGGATTAACGACCACCGACAGGCATTTTTAACATGATTGTGGACTCGCATTTTGCAAATAGGCGGGAATTTTATTCAAAACAGTGAAAAATCAACTTGAAAACAAGGAAAACTCAACAAAGGCCATTTTTACTTGAGATGTCTATATTAAACCAAAGTGTAACTGTTTGGCAATTATATATCATGTTTCTTCGTGTAATGGACCCTACGTCGTCTTCGAGAAATCTTCCCGTGCAAAAATATATTTTGTTTTCGCCGAAAAACCAAAGCGATAGCGTTTGAAGAGTTTATATATTTGTCAGAAAACATTCACAGGGAAGATAGCGATTGAAAATCCCAGGTAAGCATTACTTTTCATTGTTGTTTTACTGAAAAATGTTGTTCCCTCATATACAAGCGCCATTTTTAACTGCGTTTTGAGAAGTTAACGATACCCGAAAGCATCGTTAACTTTAACTACGTTTTAACTACAGTTAACGCTAACCACTTTTTTATACAACCGAGTTAACAACGTGATTAAAGTTAACCACTATTTAACTACAAAATAGTGATTAAAAAAGTGATTAAGAGCTTTATACAACCGGCCCAGGTATATAAGCCTGGTTCCATATGGTCGTAACGTAAAAAGTGTCATGTTCAATAGCCTAGTTCTATCACTCCGCGTATTTTCAGTTCTAAAATGTTGTATTTCGGCTGATGAGAAAGATTGTGACTCAATCTTTACGACCGTTATATGGAAAGCAGTTAGCTATAGTTACAAAGGACCATCCACTATGGGATCATCTTCGCAACTTGTAAAACAACCAATAACAACAACCCACAATATAAAATTGTTTTAGTAATGTTAATCAATTGGTGACCACATATTTCGCTACAAATTTGCTACATCCAAAGTGCGACACAATCATTCTCAGGAAACATAGTTGCAAACTTGCAATAGCTACATCCATGGATATAAACGGGTTTTTCCCAATGGTTTTTCCCAATTTTACAATTTATAAAGATAAAAACCGCAGCAAACTACTTTCAAACAAGAGTTAATAGAAAAGAGTAAAATTTATTTTCTGACTTTGCGTTGTGTATTTTTAACACATCTTCATAGCAATGAAGATGTTGTATGTCCGTTGATAGCCTTCAAGCTAGAACTTGTCTGTCGTGGAAAATTTTCCCCTTTTGCTTCAGCAATAAATATTCCTACACTTTATCTACAAAAAATTTTCCCAATTGTAAATCTCTCTACTCCAGCTTCACTTTATACGTATATATTTCCATTGGTTTGAGGTCCAGTGTTGAGTCACGTGCGACTGTCTTACCGTCATGCATCAAGGTCAGCGATGTTTCTTGAATATTATTAATGTCTAGATCTTTAAATAATGTACTCAATGGAATCTGCAAAGAAAAATATGGATTTAGTATTTCGTTCGTATGGTGGCGTTTGTAACATTTATAGCGACACCCACCTTTCCCATTGTAGTTCTACACCATGACGGGAATGAACAGTCATAACCATGACGACGTAACAATAGAGCAGCTTGTTCTGTGGGCTCAGGTTCCAAACCTTTCTGTATTGTTCTCAAGTTCACGATGAACATATCACACGGTAGCGCGCGGGTTAAACCCGCAAACTCGGGCCGAAGTGTTGAGGTGTCGGTATGTGAGTGATGTAAGACTGAGATAGGATGAGATAGATGCTGGGAAATGGTGTTACTTGCGAGAGAATGATATGTTAATGGGACACCTGCTGACGCCTGGTCTTCTTTAGTCTGAAGTTTCTCGACAAAAAGTCTGAAGTTGGCTGGAGTTCGTTTATTATCCTGAACACCCTGACCTAAGCCACGGTTATCATCTTGGCTAAGACGTCTATCCAGGATCACTTCAAGAGTACCTATACGATATAACGTGAAAATATTAGTCACTTTCTCAATTTGTTGGCTGGTAATAAAAACAACTTGTTTACAATTGATTACAGAGAAGATTTGGAACCAACTTACCTGACTTCAGACTAGCCACGCCATTCGCCTGGGCGGAGTGTAAAGTGAGGCGATTTGTTTTATCCTGAATGATGGCTGAGTTAGGCATTGGATAGAAGTTTGCTTGCAAGGGAAGCTTTGTTAACGTCCTGTGGAGTTGCATCTACAACAATAGTTGAAAGAGCTCGGGTTTGAATTTAAGCAAGGGTTAGGATCATGTCTCATCAAGAACATTTTGAAGAGAATTAGTAAAATAGTATCAAACGACATGAATAATACCTGGAATCCATTTAAGTCAGTGAAAAACGCATCGTTGTTTTGAATATTAGTTGTAAATCGCATAGCAAGTTCCTAAAACGAAATGTTTATTGATTGAAAAGCTTGCCTAGCTTGTGACAAAACGATACACACAATCTTGTGTCGTTACCCAGACGGTTTTCTAAGAAAAATGGAAGACAGACTACGTGACCTCCTTCATGATTTTAAAAACATTTCGATACCTTGTTACGCTCATCTCGTATATCCACAGCATTCTCAATGTCCACTGTCATCCCTTCTGGACCTAAACATCAAATATAAAGAAGCATTACTAATGCAGGGTGATGCTGTTGTCCGTGGACACCATGGCTACAACACGTCCATACCTGGAATATTATACAGCCTGACGGTATGTTGGACCAGCGGTAGTTTTACAGTGAGCTCATTGATCACTTTTCCTTTGAATACAATCATCTTACAGTGAGATCCGATGCGTGGCTGGATAGAAATATTAAAAACATAGAGTAAAATACTTTGAATGAGAGATGCCAGCATGTTAAACCTTGTTACAGTTGGACTCAATGTTCACTTGCTGAAATGTTTACTGTAATTTAGGCGGCGACAAAATAGCTACAAAATTACAGATAACTGAGCTCACTCCCTATTACGGCTTTTCAGTGACAAATGACATGACTAAGTATGACCATTCGTAATGTTACTAATCATCTATTTACCATTCCCCACCATATCAACTTTTGTAACAACTGTTGTGTTTGGTTGATTTCAAATATTCAAACTTACTTGAGCAGGGCCATCAGGTAAAAACAAGTAAGCTCCACTCCTGTCAGCGGTATGAGTAGTACCGTACGTCATGAAAGCCAAGAGCAAGTCTAGAGTTTTACCATCTTGAACTGTTGTTAGTTTCTACAATAGAAGATGCCAATAGGAATTTATAAGGGGCCATTCACAAAGGATGTCCGGCCAAATGATGGATTTTCAGACCCCCCCCCTCCCCCCTTGTCCGGCATTGTCCGAATTAGTGACCCTCCCCCCGGACATCCGCCATGCCTCGCAAAAACTCACGCAACCTTGTATATATCAAGATTAAAAAACTTTTTTTACTTTTAGAACTTTTTATAACTGTAAATGTGAACACAAAAACGTATAAATTACTAATTAAAACAAAATCTAGTGTTAACCGCATAGTCAAAATACCAATTTCACAATGGGAAGGACTGCTCAAAATAGAGGGAAAAGAAATTTGTTTTTGAAATTTTTTAAATTTCGGACATCCGGATTGCTAAAAACCCCTCCTCCCCCCCTATGTCCGAGTTTGTCCTGAATTTCCAAACCCCCCCCCCCCCCCCCCCCTCGGCTCGGACATCCTTTGTGAATGGCCCCTAAATTGTTAGAAATCATTCAGAGTCTAAGCAAAACTTACCGTCATCATTCCATGTGAACTATCAAATGTAATATGTAGTTGATCATTTTCCAAGACGATATCTCCTCCACTCCAATCCTTACGTTCCACTGTGAAGGAGTTACTGCAAGCAACGATAAAACCTCGTGTGAAGAATGTCGTGAATTGGATAACTTTTCATTTTCCGAAATCACGTCACAAGGATTAGGGATAGGGTTGTATCAATTATGAAAAAGCACATAATTCCATGAATGCACATCTCATTCCCACACTAAACCCCCTCAAAAACAAGAATATTACATACTCTGCAGAGACATCGCTCACAAAGTGATAAGATACATACTCTACAAAGACATCGCCCACAAAGTGATAAGAAAGAATAATACATACTCTACAAAGACATCGCCCACAAAGTGATAAGAAAGAATAATACATACTCTACAAAGACATCGCCCACAAAGTGATAAAGAGAAACAGAACTAAGTGAGCTTGCACTTGATGTTTCTTCAATGGTGTAGGTTGCCAGTCCCAATGGTGGAATGCGCGCCACGAAATGAACCTTGAACGAGAAAGAAAATTTTCTTTCCACTCGCACATTGATAATTTGTTTTTCTTCTGGATTATCAATTTAGTTAAAAAACGCACAATCGTCTTCACACTCACCTGGTAACTGTCAGGTACCGGGTTAAAATCATTATCAAATACTGGACTAACTTGAAAATTAACCAATTGTCCACTGAAATTTGTAACCTAGTGAAAAAAATTACTGCTGGATTCATGTGGTAGGGGAATGGAGATATTCCCGAGATCGGTCGTAAATAACGCTCTCATTGGCTTTGATTACTATATCTCATTATAACTACCTTGATTTTTGGTGTTGAAACATAAACACTGACAACTTGGACACGATCGTCCTCCAAAGAATTATACAGCGTTACTTTCCTTAACGAAAAAGTCGAGGTTTACACATACGCAGGTAAGATTTATACTCGAAACATTTTCAGTACTAAATTTAATCACTCCAACCTTTTTCCAAGACGATCATGTAGACAACTGGGGACATTCTCTCCGTGTTTCAGACGTTTTGGGATCTTACCTTGGTTTAGAGTTTTTCATTGGAAGGATTCTTCTTGTGGGGAAGCCATCTTGACCTTTCCTCTCTTCATCCTAAACAAAATGAAATGATGAGATTGTGATGAAGAACGCCACTTTGACTCAGCTGTACTTACATATTGAACCATGGTCAATGTCTCGTCATTTGGTTTATAATCGTTTCTTGATTCATGCAACAAGAAATAAGACGCATCTTCTATAATGCGAGCTGTGTCTTGAAGAGAACGATGTAGCCTAAACAGAAAATTCAAGAGTTTTCCAGCAAAATTGAGTCACTATTATGTTCACAATTTATTGTCAAACCTCCAATAGTTTGTGCCTGTCACTTACCTGAATCCATAATCAACCACAACATGATCTTTAGCCGTCCCTGTGATTCCATCATGATGTTGAAACAGTCCCAAGTTCCTTCTGGCCTGCATCAGCAGGTGGAATAAATTGCTGGAGGGGAATGATGGCACTCCTTCCTTGCGGGCATGAGAGTAAGCAAGATGATAAATAATCTCTGCAGCTCTGTGGAAACACAACAGTGACACGAAGATTAGAAATTCTGGTAAAGCATGTTGTAAACAAGAGAGTTAAGGACAGTTAGTCACCTAAGTCTTGATTCCAAGACGCGATCCATGTTTTTATAAAATGGTCTAGTTGTATAGTATCCACTCCAGTAATGGTCATCCCTATATATAAATCACAGTAATATATGAATGACATGATTTAAATAATTCCAATATAACATTACATTACACAAAACTTGACAAACCTGTCAGCATAAGTATAGAAGTCTCCACTTAAAGTTGGATAATCTAAAGGTTGGGTCCCAGGCTTCGCACCAGTTTTCTTCCACAGTTTATCAAAGTAATCTGACAGTGTACCAAACTGAGCCTACAGAAAACATGGTTAGTTTTCACTTCTTAACTTTTTCTTGTGTGTTAATCGAGGCAAAACTTACCTTGACTTTGAGTTCCGGATGAGAATTCATATAGTCAAACAATTTCTATAAAGAAGATTCAGAAAAACTATCAGTTTCTTGGTGATAATTCAAAGTCAGTGTGCTTATTTTATGATCAGATATTCACATGTGGCATTGGTAGTTTATGTTGAACTTACTACATTCATAAATAAGTGGGACTAACCTGATAGTTTGAAAATTGCTCTGTTGTTTCAAACTTCATTTCATATCTGAAGTCATCTCCAAGAGGAATCAATACAATATTGCTTTTATAAAGTGTTGCCTTCTTTCGGTATTGATCCAGTAGCTTCTCTGCTCTAAAAAACAGCCAGGGTTAGAAAAACAATCTTTGTATTCTGATTGGTTCAGAACAACACAATACTACCTTTCAGCCACGTTATTGTTATCAATTTTCACGGGAGGTATATGCCAAGGACAACTTATACCACCTCCAGTAAGACGTCGGAAATCAAACTGACAGCAAATCTGGAAAGACAAGAAACAAATGACATAGGTTTTCACAACTACTGTTTTACAGGTGATCAAATATGCTGGTACAACACATACCGCAGGTTCAGGTCCACAGGTGTGTGGTACATCATAACTGTAGAAGGGCATCATATGACAGAACATATCAGTAGTTGAAGAATGGTCTAAGAAATAGCATACTTTCAATTTACAATCAATCTGTGACTAACCACTTTCCTATACTAAATAGTTTTCAAATCATACCCCAGTTTTGTCTCCACATAAATTCCAATTTTTTTCTCCTAGCCAGATATTTCTTCACAGCATAATGTGTCCTTTGAATCAACATTGAATGAAAACCTGATCTCTTTAAAATGTAGGCCATGGTTGGAGTGTGACCAAACGGATCAATAGCCCAGCCTGCACGAGGTTTAACACCTGTTCAAAATACAGCAACACAATCAATTGAAGTTAAAGACATTAGAAACTCTCAAGACAATCACTCATAATCTTTTGCAGATTTTCTTTTTCAATAAAAACATCCTACACATTGGACCGCCACATTCGAGATAGTTATGAGTATACCTATATTTGCTTGCAACCACTGTTGTCCTTCAATGAGTTGATCAATCATAGCAAAGTAATGAGTGTTTGCTTCATCATTCATTACCCAACCACCAGTAACTATCTCTAGCTGACCATTTTTCACTTGCCTATACAGATATAGTAATGGTTGTTAGTTTTATGGAAAGGCTTAAAAATCAGGTTAGGGTAACAATTAGTATCCGCTATGATAAATCTCTAGGCACTATGCCATTTAAAACAATGGTGTAGATTTATGACATACTCTTTGAATAATTTCTTCCGTCTTTCATCAGCATCTTCCCACCACATTGAAAGATATGACATTTCTGCCCAGATAAATTTCCTTCGTTTGTCTAATGCTAATGCATCAACAACATTGTCTAAAATATGTCTCGTCTGATCCTGGTAGTATACATCCAGTGTTTTTATCCAACCTGAGGTCAGAGCACAAATTAGCATTTAATATGGTGAAGACTAACCCATTGAGTACCAGAAAGCGCTCTCCCCTTGACAAGTAAAATTGTCTGGTGTTGGACAGAGTGAAATAATAAAGTAAATGAAGGCTATCTAAGGTACAAAACTAGGATCAATGTGTACATACCAGGATCATTGTGTGAATGAGGGATAACGAAGACATCCAAGTGTTGTTCAGTTTTGTCTCGCTGAACATTCCATCCTTGTTTCCAGGCCCCTCCATCTGGGTTATCGAATGGAAGAAAGTCATACACATCTAACATCTATGATATAAAAATACAATGAATTATGTTATGCATGTAGCAATGTTGCACAATGAGTTACTGGTCTTTGGTTTAGGTTATTTATCACACCTGGCCTACCTAAGGCATGAGTTATTTTCTATTATACTGGCACTGAAGTAGCTAATAGATTAATCTGCTTTGATGCTCACAGACAGGCCATGAAATGTAACTTCTTGGCAAATATAAGCAACTAATTATTAACCCATTAAATTGGATTGCACCCTACTGTGTTATTTTACTCTCTCTATAACTGCAGACAACTTTACTTGTGACCTGAAAATCATGCATCAGAAACATTTCACTTGCCTTAACATCGGAAGACAGTCCAGAAGGTGTCTTAGAGAATTTACATCCATCATCATTTTCTTTATCAACAAACACAAGAGACTGGAATGATTTTCTTGGACTAGTGTCGCCATCAACATCAGGAACAGTTTCTCGTTGATTGGCAACAGTGTTGTCATCCAGTTTCAAGGAATCGCCTTGCAACTGGTTGACAGCTTTCTGCGATAGTTTTATCTTCTCTTCAAGTCGATCCATATCTTTCTCAATCTTCATTAAAGGTTCAATTACCTTTCTGTTCACCTATGGAGGAGCATTGTAACAAAGTTCCGTCATTAACACAAACTCAATTCATCGACTTTTGTTTATGAAAACATATTTAGTCTATCAATGGAAGCATGCGTCATGCTGGTCAGTCATGTGTTGCACCGAATAGCGTGCAGAGTTTTATGCCAGTTTTGTGCGCATCAAAGCTCATCTCCAGAAGAAACATTAGGTTCTATTCTATTTATTATGTCTACCTGACTGGCATGCAAATATCAATTGATTATGAACATGAACGGATGAAAGCAGCTCTACTCAATATGCACATCAAGTCATCTGTCAAGAACTGGCTGTGTGAATGTCATGTGGACAAAGAACACAGATGGTTCATCATGACAGTTTGTTTATATTTTCTTTGTCACAATTTCGTTCAGACAAATCAATCATTTCTAAAGATTTTTAAGCGCTGGCAACGTGTGTTTCGTGAAACACAGCCTTCACCAAGACTCGACATTGTCGACATTTATACCTGAGCTTCAATGACGCTTTCATAACTCGGCATTCTTGATAATTGGTCCACCACCAAATAAATTGATAAAGACATCACGACAAACAAAGCTCCTCCAAAAAATGCTATAGATTTCCGCATCTTGTCCTTTCTTTAATACCTCATTAGAAGTTCAATTATTTATAAACAATGGAAGGGCGTACGTTTTAGAAGCAGCAAACAAATTACAAAAGTTTTACAGTAAAAAAGTTGTAAATAGAAATTACACTTCGAATTCAGTACTAGCAGCCTAGACCTAGGCCTTTACTCGGCTGGCTTTCGCAGGTATCTTTGGCAGGTTTGGTCTTCCGGCTAGCATTTGGTAATTATCGCAATAGTCAACGCAACATTATGAGTGGGAGGGTGGGTTTTTATGTGAACTTATTGACGTTATCTTGTGGCAATTTGACAATTAATGTCCAAAGTAACTAACACAGTACAGATTTTGTATCATAAATAGAAACGTCAAAATACGACTGAATATCGATCAACATTATCTGGAGTGGGTGGGTGAAACTGATAATGTTGATTTGACGTTATTTGTGGCAACATGAATATTAGACTTGCTCCGTCTTTTTCCACTTTTCATAAGTCGGCAAAAAACAACAAAAAAGTAAGGCTATAGCCTTAACTTTTCGTCCATTTTTAGCGGTGAAACTGATAATGTTGATTTGACGTTATTTGTGGCAACATGAATATTAGACTTGCTCCGATTCTTTTTCCACTTTTCATAAGTCGGCAAAAAACAACAAAAAAGTAAGGCTATAGCCTTAACTTTTCGTCCATTTTTAGCGACTTGTTCCATTTTTCATAAATGGGCAAAAAACAACAAAAAAGTAAGGCTATAGCCTTAACTTTTCGTCCATTTTTAGCATCTTTTTTGATTTTTCATAAATGGGCAAAAAACAGCAAAAAAGTAAGGCTATAACCTTAACTTTTCGTCCATTTTTAGCGACTTTTGCCATTTTTCATAAATGGGCAAAAAACAGCAAAAAAGTAAGGCTATAGCCTTAACTTTTCGTCCATTTTTAGCATCTTTTTTGATTTTTCATAAATGGGCAAAAAACAGCAAAAAAGTAAGGCTATAGCCTTAACTTTTCGTCTATTTTTAGCGACTTTTTCCATTTTTTATAAATGGGCAAAAAACAGCAAAAAAGTAAGGCTATAGCCTTAACCTTTCGTCCATTTTTAGCGACTTTTTCCATTTTTCATAAATGGGAAAAAAACAGCAAAAAAGTAAGGCTACAGCCTTAACTTTTCGTCTATTTTTAGCGACTTTTTCCATTTTTTATAAATGGGCAAAAAACAGCAAAAAAGTAAGGCTATAGCCTTAACTTTTCGTCCATTTTTAGCGACTTTTGCCATTTTTCATAAATGGGCAAAAAACAGCAAAAAAGTAAGGCTATAGCCTTAACTTTTCGTCCATTTTTAGCGACTTTTTCCATTTTTCATAAATAGGAAAAAAACAGCAAAAAAGTAAGGCTACAGCCTTAACTTTTCGTCCATTTTTAGCGTCTTTTTCCACTTTTCATAAGTCGGCAAAAAACAACAAAAAAGTAAGGCTATAGCCTTAACTTTTCGTCCATTTTTAGCGACTTGTTTCATTTTTCATAAATGGGCAAAAAACAGCAAAAAAGTAAGGCTATAGCCTTAACTTTTCGTCCATTTTTAGCGTCTTTTTCCACTTTTCATAAGTGGGCAAAAAACAACAAAAAAGTAAGGCTATAGCCTTAACTTTTCGTCCATTTTTAGCATCTTTTTTGATTTTTCATAAATGGGCAAAAAACAGCAAAAAAGTAAGGCTATAGCCTTAACTTTTCGTCCATTTTTAGCGACTTTGCCATTTTTCATAAATGGGCAAAAAACAGCAAAAAAGTAAGGCTATAGCCTTAAATTTTCGTCCATTTTTAGCGACTTTTTACATTTTTCATAAATGGGTAAAAAACAGCAAAAAAGTAAGGCTATAGCCTTAACTTTTCGTCCATTTTTAGCGACTTTTGGCATTTCATAAATGGGCAAAAAACAGCAAAAAAGTATGGCTATATCCTTAACTTTTCGTCCATTTTTAGCGACTTTTGGCATTTTTCATAAATGGGCAAAAAACAGCAAAAAAGTAAGGCTATAGCCTTAACTTTTCATCCATTTTTAGCGACTTTTTCCATTGATCATAAATGGGCAAAAAACAGCAAAAAAGTAAAGCTATATATAGCCTTAACTTTTCGTCCATTTTTAGCGACTTTTGGCATTTTTCATAAATGGGCAAAAAACAGCAAAAAAGTAAGGCTATATATAGCCTTAACTTTTCATCCATTTTTAGCGACTTTTGCCATTTTTCATAAGTGAGCAAAATACAGCAAAAAAGTAAGGCTTATAGCCATAACTCTTCGTCCATTTTTAGCGACTTTTGCCATTTTTCATCAATGGGAAAAAAAACAGGAAAAAAGAAATTGCCAATTATTTCATTTTTGAAAAAATGACAAAAAATGGCTAAGAAGTAAGGCTATAGCCTTAACTTTTCGTCCATTTCTCGCCACTTATTTCATTTTTGTGTTTCAAGTGCGTGATGCCAGGTTCGATTCCTGGTTGTATCAAGAGCATTTTAGCGACGGGCGTCGTTGCTAATTAATTCCACCTGAGAGAAGAATGAGTTAAGTGGAATAAAAAAGAACATAAAACAAGTACAGGCGAGACGGTCTAGTCTTATTTCATTTTTGTGTTTCAAGTGCGTGATGCCAGGTTCGATTCCTGGTTGTATCAAGAGCATTTTAGCGACGGGCGTCGTTGCTAATTAATTCCACCTGAGAGAAGAATGAGTTAAGTGGAATAAAAAAGAACATAAAACAAGTACAGGCGAGACGGTCTAGTGGTAAGGACGAAGTGTTGCAAGTGCGTGATGCCAGGTTCGATTCCTGGTTGTATCAAGAGCATTTTAGCGACCGGCGTTGTTGTTAATTAATTCCACCTGTGAGAAGAATGAGTTAAGTGGAATAAAAAAGAACATAAAACAAGTGCAGCCGAGACGGTCTAGTGGTAAGGACGAAGTGTTGCAAGTGCGTGATGCCAGGTTCGATTCCGGATTGTATCAAGAGCATTTTAGCGACGGGCGTCGTTGTTAATTAATTCCACCTGAGAGAAGAATGAGTTAAGTGGAATAAAAAAGAACGTAAAACAAGTGCAGGCGAGACGGTTTAGTGGTCAGGACGAAGTGTTGCAAGTGCTTGGTGCCAGGTTCGGTTCCTGGTTGTATCAAGAGCATTTTAGCGACGGGCGTCGTTAATTATTCCACCTGAGAGAAGAATGGGTTAAGTGGAATAAAAAAGAACATAAAACAAGTGCAGGCGAGATGGTCTAGTGGTAAGGACGAAGTGTTGCAAGTGCGTGATGCCAGGTTCGATTCCGGGTTGTATCAAGAGCATTTTAGCGACGGGCGTCGTTAATTAATTCCACCTGAGAGAAGAATGAGTTAAGTGGAATAAAAAAGAACGTAAAACAAGTGCAGGCGAGACGGTCTAGTGGTAAGGACGAAGTGTTGCAAGTGCGTGGTGCCAGGTTCGATTCCTGGTTGTATCAAGAGCATTTTAGCGACGGGCGTCGTTAATTAATTCCACCTGAGAGAAGAATGGGTTAAGTGGAATAAAAAAGGACATAAAACAAGTGCAGGCGAGATGGTCTAGTGGTAAGGACGAAGTGTTGCAAGTGCGTGATGCCAGGTTCGATTCCGGGTTGTATCAAGAGCATTTACGGGCGTCGTTAATTAATTCCACCTGAGAGAAGAATGGGTTAAGTGGAATAAAAAAGGACATAAAACAAGTGCAGGCGAGATGGTCTTGGGTCACTGTGCGTTGGACACGGCAGCCCAAGACAAGACACAGGTAGCCTAAGACGGTTTTTTTCCAAAAAATAGAAAAATAATCAATCACAAGGGGAACCACGTCCTCAATCACACGGGAACCACACCAGGAACCTTGTCCTCACCGTCGAAAGAAATAAAAAAATCGATGTCTTGGGTTACCTGTGCGTTGGACACAGGTAGCCCAAGACAAGGCACAGTAGCCCAAGACGTTTTTTTTCAAAAGAAATAGAAAAATAATCAATCACAAGGGGAACCACGTCCTCAATCACACGGGAACCACACCAGGAACCTTGTCCTCACCGTCGAAAGAAATAAAAAAATCGATGTCTTGGGTTACCTGTGCGTTGGACACAGGTAGCCCAAGACAAGGCACAGTAGCCCAAGACGTTTTTTTTTTCAAAAGAAATAGAAAAATAATCAATCACAAGGGGAACCACGTCCTCAATCACACGAGAACCGCGTCCTCGATCACACGGGAACCACACCAGGAACCTTGTCCTCACCGTCGAAAGAAATAAAAAAATCGATGTTTTGGGTTACCTGTGCGTTGGACACAGGTAACCCAAGACAAGGCACAGGTAGCCCAAGACTTTTTTTTTTCAAAAGAAATAGAAAAATAATCAATCACAAGGGGAACCACGTCCTCAATCACACGGGAACCACGTCCTCAATCACACGAGAACCACGTCCTCAATCACACGAGAACCACGTCCTCGATCACACGGGAACCACACCAGGAACCTTGCCTTCACCGTCGAAAGAAATAAAAAAATCAATGTCTTGGGTTACCTGTGCGTTGGAACAGTAGCCCAAGACAAGGCACAGGTAGCCCAAGACGTTTTTTTTTAAAAGAATAGAAAAATACCTGTGGGATTGACACAGTAGGCTCAATCACACGGAAACCACTTCCTCAATCACACGGGTACCACGCTAGGAACCTTGTCCTCACCGGAACCTTGTCCTCAGCGCCTGGAACATTGTCCTCAGCGCCAGGAACCTTTTGAAAAAGTGGCAAAAATGACAAAAAAGTAAGACTATAGCCTTAACTTTTCGTTCACTTTTCGCCGCTTATTTCATTTTGAACAGGTGTCAAAAAATGGCAAAAAAGTAAGGCTATACCCTTAACTTTTCGTCCATTTTTCGCGACTCATTTAATTTTTGAAAAAGTGGCAAAAAATAAGAAAAAAGTAAGGTTATAGCCTTAATTTTCGTCCATTTTCGCCGCTTATTTCATTTTTGTAAAGTGACAAGCGCATAGAACATAAGGTTCGAAACCGCATAATATCAACTTTCACGTCTTTTTCGATTACACATGCAGCTGGAAAAACTTGCTTTTTACGTCCACGGACAAGTCTAGTGATGTTCGTACATCACTAGACTTGTCCGTGGACGTAACTTACTCGTAGTAAGGCATCAACAGAAAGCCTATTGATCATAGATTCCAAAAATACAATTTTCATACCAGCCCAAATTCAAGTTTTTGCTACAGGGGCCATGAAATTCAATAGAACATAAGGTTCGAAAAGGCATATTAACTTTCACGTCTTTTTCGATTACACATGCAGCTGGAAAAACTTGCTTTTTATGTCCACGGACAAATCTAGTGATGCAAGAATGAGGCATCAACAGAAAGCCTATTGACCGTAGATTCCAAAAATACAATTTTCAGACCGTGCCAAATTCAAGTTTTTGCTACAGGGGCCATGAAATTCAATAGAACATAAGGTTCGAAAAGGCATAATATTAACTTTCACGTCTTTTTCGATTACACATGCCGCTGGAAAAACTTGCTTTTTATGTCCACGGACTCTCTAGTTATGCAAGAATGAGGCATCAACAGAAAGCCTATTGACCGTAGATTCCAAAAATACAATTTTCAGACCGTGCCAAATTCAAGTTTTCCTACAGGGGCCTTGAAATTCAATAGAGCACAAGGTTCGAAAGCGCATAATATTAACTTTCACGTCTTTTTCGATTACACAGCTGGGAAAACTTGCTTTCTATGTCCACGGACTGTCTAGTTATGCAAGAATGAGGCATCAACAGAAAGCCTATTGACCGTAGATTCCAAATATACAATTTTCAGACTGTGGTGAATTCAGGTTTTTGCTAGAGCAAGGGAAAACGTTAGAATACGATTTGTTTTATTTTCGTCGAAAAAATAAAAAAAGAATGGTTTGGGTGGGCTGTGCCATGGCACAGAGGAGAGCACCCAAACGATGGCACAAGCACGCAAACGATTTATTTTTTATTTTTTCGGGGAAAACAAAATAAATCTTATTCTAACGTGTTCTCTTGAGTAGAGTCAAGTAAGCAAGTCAAGTTGGTAAGTGGAGTCAAGTTAATAAGCAAGATCGTGCTCATGAGGCACCCAATTCTCGTGTCGGTTTGAATTAATTAACGACGATGCCTGACATTAAAATGCTTTTGATACAACCAGGAATCGAACCTGGCTTCACGCACTTGCAACACTTAATTATTGGCCTTACCACTAGACGGTATTGCCTACACTTATTTTAACTCCTTTTTTATTCTACTTAACTCATTCTCGTCTCGGGTGAAATTATTAAAAAACGATGCCTGACATTAAATGGTTTTGATACAACCAGGAATCGAACCTGGCTTCACGCACTTGCGACACTTAATTGTCCTTACCATTAGACCGTCTTGGTTACGCTTACTTTATCTCTTTTTTATTCTACTTAACTCATTCTCGTCTCGGGTGAAATTAAAAAAAACAATGCCTGACATTAAAATGCTTTTGATAGAACCAGGAATCGAACCTGGCTTCACGCACTTGCAACACTTAATTGTCCTTACCACTAGACCGTCTAGGCTACTCTTACTTTATCTCTTTTTTATTCTACTTAACTCATTCTCGTCTCGGGTGAAATTAAAAAAAACAATGCCTGACATTAAAATGCTTTTGATAGAACCAGGAATCGAACCTGGCTTCACGCACTTGCAACACTTAATTGTCCTTACCACTAGACCGTCTAGGCTACTCTTACTTAAACTGCTTTTTATTCTACTTAACTCATTCTCGTCTCGGGTGAAATTAAAAAAAACAATGCCTGACATTAAAATGCTTTTGATAGAACCAGGAATCGAACCTGGCTTCACGCACTTGCAACACTTAATTGTCCTTACCACTAGACCGTCTAGGCTACTCTTACTTAAACTGCTTTTTATTCTACTTAACTCATTCTCGTCTCGGGTGAAATTAAAAAAAACAATGCCTGACATTAAAATGCTTTTGATAGAACCAGGAATCGAACCTGGCTTCACGCACTTGCAACACTTAATTGTCCTTACCACTAGACCGTCTAGGCTACTCTTACTTAAACTGCTTTTTATTCTACTTAACTCATTCTCGTCTCGGGTGAAATTAAAAAAAACAATGCCTGACATTAAAATGCTTTTGATAGAACCAGGAATCGAACCTGGCTTCACGCACTTGCAACACTTAATTGTCCTTACCACTAGACCGTCTAGGCTACTCTTACTTAAACTGCTTTTTATTCTACTTAACTCATTCTCGTCTCGGGTGAAATTAAAAAAAACAATGCCTGACATTAAAATGCTTTTGATAGAACCAGGAATCGAACCTGGCTTCACGCACTTGCAACACATAATTGTCCTTACCACTAGACCGTCTAGGCTACTCTTACTTAAACTGCTTTTTATTCTACTTAACTCATTCTCGTCTCGGGTGAAATTAAAAAAAAACAATGCCTGACATTAAAATGCTTTTGATAGAACCAGGAATCGAACCTGGCTTCACGCACTTGCAACACATAATTGTCCTTACCATTAGACCGTCTTGGCGACGCTTACTTTAACTTTTTTTATTCTACTTAACTCATTCTCGTCTCGGGTGAAATTATTAAAAAGCTGCACTTTTGGCAATTTTACCCCGCTTTTTAAAGACAAAAAAGTGGCTAGAAATGGACGAAAAGTAAAAGCTGACCGCTTAAGCTTATATTTTTTGTTCATAAAAGATAAGAGCTAACACCTTTAGTTTTGGAGAATTAAGGAAAGGGCAATAATGGGCTAATAGGATGTACCACATACAATTCTCGCCCGCTCACCATTAAATCCTTACTACAAGTAAAATCATCTGACATAAAATAATCTGGCGTTACACAGAGTAAAATAATAGAGTAGGGGCATCAATCAGGGCGCATTGCTGCTTAAAAAGATCAAGAGAGCCTCAGAATCCAATGGGCGATTTTCTCATTTTTGTATTTAAAATATGATGAATACTTGCATTAATTATCATATACAGAAAGAAAGTTATAGTTTCTATAATACCTGATTTGGTAAGGTTTGTTTAGTTATAGTTCTCAGTGCGCCTCAGACGGAATGATTGTCTCCATTCACTATCTTATATGTTAACATTATTAGGGCTTCTTTCTTTTCTTGTCACCCACAAATCTGTTCTTAAAAAACATGTCACTTTCATAAAGTAATCTGTCTTGCCTGGAAAAGAAAACATTAATATTGAGTTCATATGACACCTTAGATTGAATCAATGGTTTGAAAAATTGAAAAGCTGAGAGGATGCCCGTGGTCCCCTCTTGGTATTTCATTGAAATTTTCAAATTTTGTACAACATGTTTTGTTGGAGTGATTTGGGGAAAATTTTAAACTGTTGAAATTAAAATAACTCAAGTACCAGGCATCACTGTGCCCCCTCCCCCCGCCCTCTGGCAGTTGACCAAAATTTTAAAATTTTGTAAATATGTTCTTACAAGTCAAAAGTCATCATTTAGACCAAAGAAAACATTTTCAATCACTTTCAGAAGGTCTGGAGTGATTTGGGAGAATATTTGAGAATTATTGAAAAATAACTAAAAAATCTGGACGAGTTTGTTGTGGCCCCTCTCCCCCGTTTGGTATTTGATTCAAATTTTTAAATGTAAGTTGCAAAACATGTTTTTATATAAGTTGCATGGCGATAAAATATAATTGTTTTTGTTTGTGGAAACACCAAGTAAATTTAGTAATAAATTTACGTGGTGTTTCCACAAACAAAAACAATTATGTTTTTATATGTTGAAAGTGATTATTTTGATGAAAGAAAACATTTTTGATCACTTCCAAAAAGTTTGGGGTGATTTAGGGCAAATTTTGAATTATTGAAAAATATGTTGTAAACCTACACACACAAAAATCTCATATCTGGTAACAAGTCTGCCATTAAGCTGTCAACAAGATGTATTCGCACTGCTTGTTACGAGTTGTCAACAGGTTTGCAACAACTTGTTGACAACTTGTAACAACCCAGGGCGTGAAATAATGGGTGGAGGGTCGCCGGTCAAGGTGATCACCGGCCAACTCAATTTTAGCGCCGCAGAACATATAAACAGAACCTATACTGATTGGATTTTCATTTGATCAGCAGGAAATCATGACCGCTTAATCAGCATGATCGGGAATGTTGGAAACATTATTTCGAGCCCTGTAACAATACACAATTATACTGTAATTGAAACTGACCTTTTCAAGTACTTCATCTGCAAATCCAACTGAACTCTTTTACAACATCCAAAATGACAATACGCTGGACTTGATTGGCTTGTGCACATTGGTATTTTGTTGAATTGCTGTTGCCTAAGATGAAGATTAACGGAATTAGCTGCAATAATGCCCCTAACTTTATTATTGCAATATGACTATGGCAGGTGATTTTACTCATTAACCCTGTTAAGCTACAGAGCTTCCCCATTGACAAGCAAAATCGTCTGGCGTTAAATAAATCAAAGTAAAAAATAACTATATATAGGGCACATTGCGGTTCAATGGGTTAACCCTACTAAGCTGCAGAGCTTCCTCATTGACAAGCAAAATCATCTGACGTTAGACAAGTAAAAAATATACAATAGTTTTGTTTGTGGAAACACCACGTAAATTTATTACTGCAGTAATAAAAGTAATAAATTTATTTATTATAAAAAAAATGTATAATAAATAATTTATTTAATTAAATAAATTAAATAAATAAATAAAATAAAAATAAATAAATAAATTTATTAAATAAATAAATTTATTTTAATAAATAAATTTAAAATTATTAAATATTATTATTATTAATAATTAGTTATTATTATTATTTATTTTAAATTTATTTAATTAAATAAATTTTTTTTTTCAGTAATTTACGTGGTGTTTCCACAAACAAAACTATTATATATTTTATCGCCATGCAAACATACAAAGAACTTAAGTAAAAAATAATTAAGTAGGGCACACTAGGGGCACACCGGCTCCATGGGTTAAAGGGAGAATATCAAGATTTTGTTGCCTTGCCTCACTCAATTGAATAATAGTTGAAAGGTCTGCTAGATAAATAGTATTATTATATATCAATAGTCGCATTTTTCTAGTGTTTTATTGGTTGAGAGCATATCACATGAGAGTGACAAAATTAGGCTGTCTCCCTCGCAACAGCGCGAGAGGGAAACAATACGTTATTGACCGCCGAATAACAAAAAAATTCACGTGCGCCATCACATGAAGATGTGACATTTGGACATTCCTAGTACGTAATTAAAACTTTCGCTTTAAGTAACTGCAGTGTAGTCAGTGTTTAATATAACGTTTTAACAATAAAATATTTCATGTATTTACGTTCATTTGTTCTCCTCGGGAAACATCGACGGTCTCGGGTACACAAAACACACTGTTTCCCTCAGTCTCAGTAAATAAGTGATAATTATCAAGTGGAAATTTATATACAGAGTGAAATAATAAAGTAAGGCTCACCAGGATGCATATATGACCCAGTTAATAAAACCCAGATAACACATTTAATAAAAGTGAATTAAACAATATTACGATATAAGATTTGTTTAATAATTATCATGGTGTGATTCAAATTACTAATTGAATCAAACAATGTAATTGGTTAATAATTTATTCTTTAGAAGTGTATAAAACATGGCTTATATGCCCAGATTTCAAACTTATATAGTGCCGTAGAACGTTGAACCTTAGATAGACATATAACATATGTAATTACAGTCAAATCCGGTGTTACATTGCGGGCACAACATTGCAATATCGTAATGATTGCTCTGGCAAATTGCAAACAAATTGCAAACGTGCAGTAACAGTATTAAACCATCAACTGCAAAATTCTTATTTGTTCCTCTTATTTGCTTATTTGAATAATGTAACTGTTTAAAAATTTGATGCTTGTGATGTTACTCTGAGTGTGTATATATACAGGGTGTATAAAAAAACTGAACCCTTTCAAATTCAAATTAGCTATTGTAGTAATTTGACAGCTCTACTTGCTTTGAATTAATGATTGAGTAAGAACACAAGGTAATGAAGGAATACTGTATTTCTTTTAAATTTTCTAATTTTTATTTCTTTGAGTTTTGTCCCATGAGTACAAGACCTTGTGTTCTTATCCAACCATTAATTTAAAGCAATTAGAGCTGTCACAAGCATCATATTCACCTGGGTCATTACACCAACACAGAAAAAATCGTTTAAAAATTTGTATATATAAAGTGCATGCTTGTAAATAAGTTTAATTGCTCTGAAGATGTTGTGAACAATACAACAAAACGTTAGCCAATAAATTTTATATTTTTGTTATGTCTTGTCTGAAAGTCATTTGTTGGGCTTTAATTTTCATTTTTAAATTACATTTTCCACCCGGTGTATCAATCACACGTAAACCTAATCACATTTCGAAAGCCACAAAACATCACGTTTCGAAAGCCTCGCCATTTAAAAAACCTTGCAATTTTAGACAACTTGGGTAGCAACGAGATGTATAAAACAACGTTACCCAAAATTGTCTACTGACTCTATTAAATTAAAGTATAGCTTTGAGAGAAGAGCTTTTTTCGCATCAGTTCTGCTCATAACAAAGGGGAAACCCGCAGATATAAACATTGCCCAAATTTTGTGAAGTTGTATATATATTCCATGAACAAAGAAAAAATCTTTATAGGCATGGGATTTACCTAAGTTTGTAAACTGGGTAGCAACGAGATGTAGAAATCAACGTTATCCTGTTTATGTAAGTGTAGAATTTCCTCCGTTCTGCGCATCAGTTCTGCTCATAACAAAGGGGAAGCCCGCAGATATAAACATTGCTCAAATTTTGTATCTTTCGAACTTTCTCGAATTGAAACGTAGAGTTTATATTCATTTACAGTACAAGTCAGTTGGTATATCATATTTTACAACTATAGCAGTTCAAAATGTAAATAAAACGTTTGTTTTATACATTAGTATAAACGTTTAGACAAACATTTAATACAGAATTTATACAGCATCTTTAAACTATAAAAAATATAAATATCGAAAAGTGAAAACCCTTTAAAAACTTACCATTAAGACAGGCTGTTCTTTCAGTAAGCGTTGTCTCTTTATCCATGGTCGAATTTCCAGTAGAAATTTTTATAAACCAGTACAACGATGTAGCGAAATTTCGGGCCGTCTTTCACAACAAATATTAAACATCACAATATTAAGTCAATGACTGCACGTATTTTTCTCTTTACAACAGAATCGTTTTCCCTGTCCATCGAGTTATAATTTCCAAACCTAACCAGTCGTTATAACGTAAAATAAGCGGGTTATTTGTTAACAAAAATGCCCTTTGATGACACGAAGCGGCGCTGTCTTGTCTTCTCCAAACATTACAAATTTTCCCGCCAAAAACTCTGTAGGGAAGGTGAAGTCCCGTATGAACGACGTCACAGATGTCATGCGCAGTGGTCATTTGGTTGTAAAATATTTCAAAAATACGCTAAATCCAATTTTAATCTCTTTTATACCTTCGCTATTTTCACTTTCCACATATTGTTGGACCCAACCACGATTGTAACACAACAATATTTGCCCGCTAAACATTTTAAAATCAACAAAAATATTAAATATGAAGTATTATTTCAAATTTATAGAAATATGCTCTTCGGGCGAACATCGGGAAAATCCGAAGTTGTCTGAACTGTATACAGCACTGGATGTCTGTCTGTTTTCACGTTCAGAAATTACTTCATGTAACCAAGTTTGTTCTGGCTCGAACAACATGGCCGCTCAAATTTTCAGAAAAATCATATATACAGAGATATACACAAAGTTCCAAAACTAGCTTTTTCTCAGCACATGTTTTTCTTTTTGCAATTGTCAAGGGCTTTTTAAAGCCCTGTATTTTTTAAAAAAATGGAGTAAACGTAAGGGGTTAAGCATACTTGGACCAATGCTGTAAGTGTTTGTACTATTTCCTCTCTTGATGGATGTGATAGTGTATTAAAAAGGCAAACAGACGAAACAGTATATTTGGCTTATGTGAAGTCACAACTTTGCTACGCTAGTGAAGTCTGGTCCCCTCACTATTGTTCCCAGAAGATCAAACTGGAACAAGTGCAAAGGCGTGCCACTAGATCAGATTAGTAGTTTTAGTAGTCTCACCGCATTTAGAAGGTTTCTAATCAAACTTTATAACATTCTGTTTTTGATGTGGACTTGACCTGTACTGGCACCCAATAAAGTGCTAGAAAGTAAAGTGAGGCAAACTTTATTCACATTTTTAAATGTTTTTTTAACACAATTTTAAATGGGCCCTACAGTCATTTTTTGGTCGAAAAGCCACCTGAAGTAATTGTTTACATTTTTTTTTGTTATTGTCGCTACTCGACATGCACACTACGGCATGCATGCGTTTTCTGGTGTGCGGAAGTACTCGTGTATACTACATGTAAGATACAGCCAAACGAATCTCTGTGGAGTCCCCTACTTAAGGTGGCTTTTCGACTAAAAAGTGACTGTAGTGCCCCTTTAAGTGAATATATAATAAACTGGAAAGTGTTTATTACAGGCATATAAAACACCAAAAAGTGTGTGTGAAAAACAAGGCACTAGCAGAGTTTTTTTACACACACTTTGATGGAACTTTTGCAAGAATATGTCATGAAAGGACAAACATTACTTTTTCGGTAACTTTTAATACAGTGTTCTGGGAATTCAACCCGGAAACGAACAAGTACTGTGTTTTGCAATTTTCAAGACTATAGATCAGCGACTGTATAGATCAGGAAGTTTAATTGTGTGGTATTATATACCAGTTAGAAAATTTTAATATATTATCTGCAACTTCGTATTCAGGAAACTTGAGTCGTTACAAAAAAAAGTCAACCTTATCCCCAAGGTGGAAATTTCTGCTATCCGGTGGGGGAGGGGGAAAAAGGGTTATTTCTGATTTGTAAATGTACTAGGACATTCGAAGAGGTTTTAATTTAATTTTCTGCATGCATGCATGCATGCGGGAGGTATGGATGTTTTTATGGATCCATTGTAAATTACTTAGTACAATACATCATTTGTTGAGAAAAATAACATATGCCCGAGTTATGTAGATGGCTCCCCAGTTTGCAAACCACGTTTTTATTAAAATATGGAAAGTGGAGTCTGTGGAATGTGGAAATAGAATTGCTGCATATATTTCAGAGAATGCAACTCCATTCAGAGAATATAAAGACACATGCACTTAGGACATATCAACATGAAAATAATTCATTTTTTTATACAGTACTAAATTCGTCCCAAACACGGACACTGTTTTTTGTTTTGGAATTTTTAGATATTTTGCCAAACGAAAAAATTTATAATCACCCGAGGAAAACCAGAAGTGCCATGGCAAGATCTGGTGAAAAACCTTGGTGATTATGAGTCCGGATGCCGGAATCCCCAGGGGAACCCCGCTTACCTATTAACTATATTACCATATATATACCATACCTACCAATATATACCATACCTACCCATAACCTACCAAAACCCAGAAAAGTAAGAATCTTGCAAAAAAAAAATTAAAAAATCTCAGGAGATGTTCAAAAAAGCATTGTAGACCACCGAAAATTCAGTCTACAAATAGCGCAAGACAAATATCCCTTTTTATGAACAGATTGTTCCACTAAGGTGTATTTATCTTAACCTTGAAACCTGAAAATATTTCTGACATGTTCAGGACAAGGTGCGTGGCAAATGAATCCAACGGCTCAACATATTTTACAGTATTTCATTGTAAAATGTGTTAGGACACTTGGATGCATTTTGAGGATGTGATGTGTGCATTTCTATACTTAGATTTTTATATTTTGGCGCATTTTGCTGTCGCGCGCAAGAAAATTGCAACGCGCGCACTCAAATATGGCATGCACTGATTTTCATGCACTGATTTTCATGCCCTTAATTTTATTAAGCATGCAACGTAGCGCGTTGAATTTTAGTAAGCATGAAACTTTGCGCATTAAACTTTGTTTCAAGACTATATATAGAGCACACTTCACTATTTGCACATGGAGTACACTCACTGACTGTACTCCGCAATGCAGCAGCACGCGTGCGCCGCTTATGTTAATTAGCTGCGTTCGACCATGGTGTTTTTATGATCCATGGTTCGACCAAGCTGATGTATGGACAGTGCAAGACAACACGGAATGCAACATGGCAAACATTCTAGTTGCTATTGCGACCATAGATAAACTTGATCTGCAGAGTGTTTTCATGGCTGCTATGTTTGGGAACAAGTTAAAGTGCCGAAATACAAGGAAGCTAGAAAACCATTGTTTTGAAAACTTGTCCGTCAACAAAGTAACACATGAAAACACCCTATTTTTCCTGGCAGTCTTTTCAACTGAAAATTTATAGTACAATTTTATGACGCGCGCGCGCAATGCATTAGCAACCTAAAGAAACGAGCCTATTCTCCACTTTGGAGCGAGAACTACGTTTCTTATCGTTAAGCCCCTAATCCAAGATATTTTAGGCAGAAAATGGTTTCTTTTTTGTTGTTTTTTTTCTGCAACGAGTATTCTTGGACTATTGTGGCTTATATTCAAAGTGGCTTCGCGGGTTTTCTTTTTTATTTCTCTCTTTTTTTCGCAATATTTCTTTTTTTCCACTTTGAATTGGTTCTATAAGTATTTTTCAGCAGAAAAACAGATTCCATTTTCCTGTTGTGTTAAATACTTTACAGAAAGTTACTGGCGCAAAAGCATGACGATAATATCAATTATAGTCTTATAGTATGCATGCAGAAATAAGCAAAAGCCCCCTATTTCTAGCTGCCTAACCTTCATAACTAGTGCGCACGCGCATACAACCTTTCAAAAACCTGCAAGGGAATACCCCCGAATGTGGAGTCTCGGTCATGCCCTTAGCTTAACCTAACCTAGTGTGCCATCGCACCTGGTGAGCTTCCACAAACAGGGGCAAGGTTGGCATGCCTTATGTTAATTGTCTTCCACGAAGTCGTTGAGCCACCATAACAGAGGGGGGACCTAATCTCTGGTAGCGAACTGTTTTCATATAACTCGGGGCAGAAAACTAACGTTCGAAACCAGCGATAAACATGCACTACGGGCGATGAAAGCCTAGACTATTTATTATTACATTAATTGTGTCATTACAGTCCTAAACTGATCTTTGTGTTTAACTGTCCACGATATCCACCAATCTTCTTACGGGTACCATTTGCACCCTCTATGAGCTATGGATACCATTTGTACCCAGTTTAGTTATCCTACCGAAGGAAAACTATGCCAGCTTTTCAACAAAATTTTGGCTATACCCATATATTACGTACACAAATATACAGATCATGTAATAGATTAAGGTTAAGGTTATAGGGTTAGATTTAACTCCAAACCTAAGCCTAACGCATTTCATGAGATTTCTATACATTTATGAACATAACATATCGATATAAACAAAAATTTAAAGTCTGGCAAGGTTTTACTTGTCTGCCTATATTCTGGATTCTAACTGCGCGCTGCAGACACGGGAGACACCTAAGCAGTACATTTACACAAAAAGAAGAACATTGGCACGAACAGACCGCAAATTAAGCTAGTGGGTCTCACTACGAGTTACTAGAGTGAAAAAATAATGTTCACTGTTTTTTACTTTATGTAGTAGCCTTGTATTTGAAGCAATTGAATTGCTCCAGGAAGTGCCAACATTTCTGATGTTGACCATCGTCTGGATTGTAACACTTACTGAAACCCACCAATAACCGAACCGAGTGCATGCAACGAACCACGTGACCCAAAGCTCAAATGTCAACCTCTTAATCAAGATTGACTTTCGATTGCAGGTGATTATCGAAATTCTGATTAACTGAGGTCAAAATAGTGCCTCATTTTTTATTACCATGCAAACATCTGAATAAAAGTCAACCTTGTGTGCAAATGTACAACTAACGACAGACCGCCAGGAATTTTAAACCGGTTTATCCCAAAGACTTCACCGAACACATGCAAATTAGAGTCTTGGGTAACTACTGCCTGATAGCAGGCTAACCCTTAACTACTGCCTGATAACAAGCTAACCACTGCCTGTTATCAAACTAATAATCAAATCCTCTAACCTTGAGGCAGTCATCTCGTTGCCGTCGTGCAGCTTTCGTTATCAACGTACATTGGCAGGTTAATCGTCGATGTTCACAATAATCCTGAAGTTTTCGTTGTAACCATCAATGTTCATAATAATCCGTTAAAATGTTCATAATAACCATTAATATTCATAATAACCCATTAATGTTCATAATAACCCACTATGTTCACAGGGTATCGATCTCCAGTAATCCGTATTTATCCATTGATATCCGCTGCGACTCCCACTGGACCTCCCATCGGACACCTCAAATGACGTTTTGGTCACTTTTAAATTCTATTGGTTCATTTTTTTTTTAAATACAATTATATATCTGCGAGCAACACATTAACTAGTCAAAAACCATGAAATTCGTGAAAGATTAAACCTCAAAGAATGTTTATATCAAAGATATTCAAGCCAAAATCCCAAAGTCTGCATCAAAATGGTAACGGGAAAACGTTGAATAAAACCATACAGACAAAAAACCGACCACAAATCAAAGTTTGGTGGTTCTTCGGCTTGATCTTTCCAGGCCTACAGGCGAGCTGTGCCAATCTCATGCCACGAACAAAAAGCACCGATGTAAGGTTGACCAGACCTTGCACCTGCGCTAGTTTATCACGACAATCGATCAGAGCAACTCGACTGTAGGTCGGACAAGTCCAAGGCGAAGTATCACCAAACCTCGACGAATGGTTGGTCACTCATCTGGCATAATTTTACCTAGCGTTTAAACCAAATGCCAAAGTGACGTAAATTTTAAAATTTCATTTCAAATATCTTTCAAATAAACAAACTCCCAGATAAAACCTTCCGAATTTCAAACATTTCGATTTCGTTAAGAGTTTTTCACAAATTCCAAGAAATGTAAGAAAATTGAATAAATTGCGAAATTAAGGAAAAGGTGCCACATTTAAATCTGTTTTGTGCGTTTGGGCGTCCTCAGGGTGGTCCCACACGCCTTTCGAACACGACCAACGAAAATCACGAGAAAAATATACCTTCTGTAATGTACAGCGTCTTTCACGCCTTTTCATAGGCTGGTTTTGGTAGGCAATCCCTCATGCCAGTCTTGGAAACAATGGTGATAGAGTCGCTGGATGGTGCATCGTGGCTTGACAGGTCTTGGCACCCATTTACAATTGACTGGCCGAGCGAAATCTGATGATGGGTGTATCTGCTTTCGAGCGTTCCGTCACTGTCAGACTATGGTATTAAGTTTTACTTGTAGTTTTCAGGCAGTTGAATCAATCCACAGCTTTCTGATGTTATTGTCTCTGCCTACGCTGAAACAGCGACCGTTCGAGTATGGTATTATATGTCTTGGCTACTTTCTCGTCCAAACGTGGTACAAACGAAATGCGACGATAAAAGCTGTGAGGTTAGCTGATGGCGGTCTTCATTTGCATGCCTTTCGGCTTTCTCGTCTTCTCGTTTTGCGTTTCGCCTGGTAGGTGAACGTCTCTTCAGAGGTCTTTCTGCACTGTTTGGAGGCAAAATGATCGAAATTGGGGCAATCTAAAAAAAGTTGGATAATGCATTTTTAGTTTTGACAGTGGAGAATAATTTTAACATCGTTTACACAGGGTGTGGTTATGTCCACAATGCGTGCATGCATGTATGCATAAAATTAATATCAGGGCATGAACCACGAGGACATTTCATCTCTGAACTTCTTCAAAACATTTGGGTTAAATTCAACTTCAAAAAGCTTAGCCTTCCCTCTCAGAGTACAATTTGTACATTAACGACAAGTTTATAGAAGCTAAAATGTTTGAAATGCATGTCGAATTCAACATGCCTAAAATAAGTCGGCATTTCGTTCTGTACGGATAAAAGTTTCAACAAAATTTTAACCAAATTAATTTGACAGAGAGTGTTCATAAAGCTACAAGGCTTTACTAGAAGACGTTCTAGTTGTATAAGGAAAGCTTAGAAACAACAGTTAAGGAAACGCCTTTAGTGGCCATTTATACTTACCAAGTACTTTGCGTTTTCGACCATGTCGGCGACTTAAATTAGTTCACTTTCTCTTCAAATTTTCGCCCTGAAATCGAAGATTAACTAAATATGAGTTAAATAAATCAAAGCTGAGGTATTTCTGAACATTACTGCTATAAAATGAGGGAGAAACACCAAGAAAATAAAGCGACTAAAAGCGCCGAAACGAAGCGCTTGAATGGAATCGAATTCAATACATCAATGAATGAGTGTACACACGTGTTTCAAAAAACACGTGTGTACAAATAACTTAAGAACAACAACTCAGAAACGTTTAAAAAATAGCTAAATTTAATACTGACCTTTCTCTCTGCATGGCATATCGATTTTATTTCGACGAAGTTTCATAAAAGCGAAGTTTTGTTGCAGCAACTGAACAACTTTAATTGTGTGCTCTCTAAACTTGGAAGCCTCGAGCAGAAATATTCAAATCTGCCACAAATGCGTAAACCACACCTTGTTTGCTATTGTCAGATTTCTACGAGCTCTGATTGGTTTAGCTTGCAAAAGCTTTGCTATCATTGGCTACTGCTAAACGCATGATTGGTCTGAACTTCCTTGGGGCTTGGAATGTTTTTAAAATATCAAAAGTATAGCCTTTCAAATGGAACACAGCAATAGGAAACACGGTAATAGGTAATAGGAAACACAGCAATAGGAAACACGGTAATAAGTAATAGGGAACACAGTCATTGGCTACTGCTAAACGCATGATTGGTCTGAACTTCCTTGGGGCTTGGAATGTTTTTAAAATATCAAAAGTATAGCCTTTCAAATGAAAGCACAGCAATAGGAAACACGGTAATAGGTAATAGGAAACACAGCAATAGGAAACACGGTAATAGGTAATAGTGGAACACAGCAATAGGAAACACGGTAATAGGTAATAGGAAACACAGCAATAGGAAACACGGTAATAAGTAATAGGGAACACAGCAATAGCAAACACGGTAATAGGAAACACAGCAATAGGAAACACGGTAATAGGAAACACAGCAATAGGAAACACGGTAATAGGTAATAGGGAACACAGCAATAGCAAACACGGTAATAGGTAATAGGAAACACAGCAATAGGAAACATGGTAATAGGTAATAGGGAACACAGCAATAGCAAACACGGTAATAGGAAACACAGCAATAGCAAACACGGTAATAGGGAACATAGCAATAGCAAACACGGTAATAGGTAATAGGAAACACAGCAACAGGAAACACGGTAATAGGTAATAGGGAACACAGCAATAGCAAACACGGTAATAGGTAATAGGAAACACAGCAATAGGAAACACGGTAATAGGTAATAGGAAACACAGCAATAGCAAACACGGTAATAGGGTAACAGGAAACACGGTAATAGGAAATAGCGAAAAAAGTAGCTTTTGCAACCCACTTTTTCAACACGGAAATAGGAAATAGCCGCAATTACACTTCTGGGCTTCCGTAGTTCACAGACTATGTAGCTCCCTTGGGGGAGCAGATCAGGACGAATTTGACTGAGATTGAAGAAGTTAATAACTGAAACCGATAATCAAAAACAAATTTGCAAAGTAATTATAATACTCTTCTATAAGGTTAACAAGTAGCTTTCCTTCGTAAGTGATGTGCATTCAGAAGTACCATCTTATAATCATTTCACAGTCCTACGATCTTTCAGAAACAATAATACACCGTTTTTGAAAACAACCCCGATTTTTTCGGTTATAAAGTGATAAACTTCCTCAACCTATAGTCTGACCATCAATCATGTATTGTCACGAAGGGATCCAATGGGGATGGCGAAAGACAACTCATTCAACTTAAATAATTAAAGGAGATAATACACATAGCCGTATGGAAACAAAAAAAAATTGATCAGTGTCTCGCAAGCGAGTCAAGCATGCAAAGAATGGGATATAAAAACGCGAGAAAATAAAATAAAATTGGGAAAATAAAGTCTTATATACCTTCACATGGAAACAACACAGAACTGAGACCAAATAAAATGAGAAAACCAACATTAGTCATCTTATGAAAGTCAAGTCTAGATAGAATATTTACATTCATCTTAGTTAAGGTATGCAAATATCCACTCGACAATTTACATCTTCAATACCTATCAAATATTATTACAAATAACCTATACATGGCAGTACCGTATACTGAGTACCCTATACACGGCAAAAAACGCCGAGCCCGTTGCTCAACAGGACTGAACAATGTTTTGCTGCCCACGTTGTTCACACTTGTCAACAATATTGAACAATGCTGTTGAGCATGAATCGGG